>JAUCBJ010009101.1:0-28475 GCA_032718475.1 Nemertoderma westbladi | reverse complement strand
GTGTGGGAGTCTGTCTTTATTGTTAATTCTCCTTTGGATTCACATTTAGAGCAAATAATTCTACAGTGTTTGCACTTTGCCAAAACTTGAATATCGGTGGTGGATAGGTTTAAGCAAGCCGCGTGGATCCACAATCCGCAGATATCGCAGCCCAAACAATTCTTTCCAACAACTTTTTTACAGCAGTGTGGACAAGAGTTGGTCTTGAGACAGGTTGCGTTGTGATCATCGAGGCTCGCCTTGTCTGCAAACAAAGCCGTACAAGAATCGCAGGGGTGAAGTTTTGACATGTCAATAGTTGATGATAATAGATGATTAATATCAAAAATAATAATTGTGTTTAGTTTATTGTTTTGGTTAATATAACGTGCCACTGCAACCTGCTCCTTTCCCTAAATTGAGAATATAACATTGAGGCGGGATATTAATTCGCCAAGATGGGATTTGCGTCCAGCTGTCCAGTACTGTACTGTACTGCTGTATAAGTAGGGGCAATAGTCTCTGCATTAGATATTCTAGTATCTAGTACCTACTGCAGTGCAGTACCGGTTACCAGCCTGACCTGTTGTCAGAAAGACTAACAATTACTGAATTACTGATACGAGTTTGGTCAGTTGGTGCTGGAACTTGTTATTTACATCCTAAATTGCTAATTTGTGGCCGATGTGGCTCCGATGTGGCCCCGATGTGGTCCGATGTGGGATGTGGCCCCGATGTGGTCCGATTTTGTCCGATGTGGTACCGATTGGGTCCGATGTGGCTTTTAGACGGACCCATGAAAAGGTTTTGATCGCTTCGCTGGCGTATGTTTCTCGTTTACATTGTTAAAATGTTGTGTGCGCGTTTTTATCGGTGCATGCGCGGTATATTGTCCAATACTGTGCGGCTGAAAAATTGTGCGCAGGCGTTGTGCGCGGTTCAGTGGTGGTTTTGGTTTGCAGCCTGGCGTGCAGTGGAGCAGTGCAGACGTCTGGACGTTGGTATGTATTTTTACGATGTTAGTATTTTGTCACATGCTGACATGGGGTGATGGGTTGGATGAGAGTAAGGACAGAACAGCAGAAGAAACGCTTCAAACCAGCATACTGTCTGACTGTATGTGGCCTTATTCAGTTATTCCAGTATTTTGTTCTATTGGGCAAGCGCAAGGCAGCCGCAGCAAGGGTTGTACTGTCAGACTGTTGTACGTAGACCCTACATTTGTATGTATTGCTGTATTGGATTTAATTAAACCACAGAAAAACCATAAAAAACCATAAAAAACCGAAAAAAACCATAAAAAACCAAACAATAAAACCAAAACCAAAAATTTTTTTTCAAAAAACCATGGTTTTTGCCATCCCTGAGTAGGGCCTACTGCAGTATTTACTAAAAGTCAATGACTGCTGGATTGACTGACTGTACTGCAGTACTGGTACTGGCCAGCTGGCTGACTAGCAGACTATTACAGATAGGCCCTAAAAAATCGTAAATGCTATGATTGTACACTGTCAGACTGTACAGCTGTACCACTGCAGCCATTTACTGCTGTCATGCCAGCATACTGTACTGCAGTACTGGTACACGTACGGTAGGCTACCTACAGTACACACCTCTACCACAGTTCTGCAGTTAGACAGTTAGCGAGGTACCGGTAGGTACTGTAGGTAATTTTTAGCCGTCAGCGTCAGGCCGTCGCCGTCAGCATCAGGCCGTCGCCGTCAGCGTCAGGCCGTCTGTCCATGATAAATTAATTACTTAAATTTTAAATTGAAAAGTCGTAAATCTATAAATTATGAAATTAATTAGACCTACAGTATTGTAAATGTTTATGTAGCGATATGGCCAAATGATATATTAATGACACAAACATTAAAAATAAAATTGCTATAAAACTAAATATAAAACTGCACCAGCATCCCACCACCAATCAGAACAATACAATTAAGACAATAAGGTTTAAACATACAATTAAAAATGGTGCACCGTGAATTAATAATGGTCTGCGAGGTCATTCCCCCGCAGACCCGCACCATCCCCAAAGCCCAGCGCCCTCCAGGGACGCCGGCCACCTCGCAAACAGAGGGAGTTGGAGCGGAGGAGCGCGAACTGAAGCCGCCTCCGAACTCCCCCGAGAACGCAGGCTAGGCCACGATCCCGCATCCCCTGCCGCCGAGCCACAAGGGTCTCAGAGCAACTGAGCAACAAGACCTACAGTATGATTGATTATGAGCGATTGGCGAACGATAACCATACTTTATTTTTTTTAAAATAAATAATTAAATTTTTAAATTTTTTGAAAAACTCCGGCTCCTGCTCCGGCTCCGGCCAAATTGTCCAACTCCGGCTCCTGCTCCGGCTCCGGCCAAATCCCAACTCCGATCGAGCCCTAATACTTACTATATGCACCACATTTTCACCCGTAGTAAGCCGTACAGTAGTGACATCAAATTTAGAAAACCTCACTAAAAGTACAGGTAGTCTTTGTAATACTATTTATATAAGGTAGTAGGTATATTTGGTATTATGTATCAAAGTTATGATTAATTAAAAAATAGGTACTACAAAGTAAAACATCAATATTTAGCCTAACCTAAACTACTGTATAATTAAGCTAATTTTGAAACTACCCACTGACCCAAGTAAACTGGAAACAATTAAAAAAATAATGCCATTTAAATGGAAGTTCAGTTCAAAATTAAGGGTGTAAACGTTAAGCAGACAGTGGTGCAGACAGTGGTGCAGACACTGGTGCAGACAGTGGTGCAGACAGTGATGCAGGCAGTGGTGCAGACACTGGTGCAGACAGTGGTGCAGACAGTGGTGCAGACACTGGTGCAGACAGTGGTGCAGATAGTGGCGCAGACAGTGATGCAGACACTGGTGCAGACAATGGTGCAGACAGTGGTGCAGACAGTGATGCAGACACTGGTGCAGACAATGGTGCAGACAGTGGTCCAGACAGTGGTGCAGACACTGGTGCAGACAGTGGTGCAGACACTGGTGCAGACAGTGGTGCAGACAGTGATGCAGACACCTGGTGCGGACAGTGGTGCAGACAGTGGTGCAGACACTGGTGCAGACACTGGTGCAGACAGTGGTGCAAACCCTGGTGCAGACACCTGGTGAAAATAGTGAAATACCAGAGTACCAGAAAACACAATACCACCAGGCACTATATATTATATTATATTTTATCATAGACTTTATTATCTACATATATGCAAGTAACTACTGAAAGGTTCTACATGAAGTAGGGAGGACGTATGTAGTACATGAGGGGTGCGTGGGGGTGAATGTGCCCTGATAACAAATAATTATAAGTGGTGTGTACGAAAGTAATTAATCGGTATTCCCGTTTTCATATAAACAATAATGCCTATAAATTGTAAGCAGCAATGTCTCCAAGGAATGAGGTTTAAGCGAGTGTTTGATTGTTCATACATGACCTACCTTATACAGAGTATGTTTAATTTGTTTACCTTTACTGGAGCCACTGCTTATTACTGTATAATAAAACGAGCTCATTAAGTTATTGTCTCATGCTGGGGATATACATTCACTAACTACAGTAAGGTCTCAGGAATTCTTAGCCCGCGAGTATTCTTAGCCTGCGAGTATTCTTGGCCCTTGGGTATTCTTAGCCCGCAAAACAATAACGTTTATTGTTTTGGTTCCCCCAATACTCCTCTGAAACCTGCTCATTTACTAAACTGCTCCTTTACTAACCTGCTCGCCCCTTTTCTGTCTGCACCAGTGTCTGCACCAGTTTCTGCACCACTGTCTGCACCAGTGTCTACACCACTGCCTGCACCAGTGTCCGCACTACTGTCTGCACAACGTGTCTGCACCACTGTCTGCACCACTGTCTGCACCACTGTCTGTACCAGTGTCTGCACCACTACTGTCTGCACCAGTGTCTGCACCACTGCACCACCAGACCTGTAAAAGCTTTTGTGGGATATAACTGGCCCTTTTGCTTTGCAATCCAGTTTCCCCCCAGGCGCTGGAATACTCTAAAAAGCTCTCTAACTCGAATGATGCAAAGCGACCGGCTGATTGGCTGATTTGTTATACGAGGGGCTCTTTACTATGTTCTATCGGCCAACCAGAGCTATAGCAGCAGAGTATGCAACCAGGACAACCGAGCGGAGTGACTCATTTTGTGTGTTGGCCAAGGGTTGCAAAATTCCTGATAGTTCGGCATTTAGATATTCGTGGAACTTGTGGAATCTGGTGTTCTGCCTATTCCTCTCTGTGTAAAAGATACCTGCAACGGTGTTAGGGACAGTAGCTGTTTTTCTTGATACTGTTGTGTTGTTTCTATCTAGGCCAGGAACACCGGCTCTAGAGTCAATTCGTTTCAGACTTTAGAAGAAACATTAGTAGGTTTAGATTATAGAGCGTATAACTGTTATCAGTCCAGTTCAACTCGGCACAGTCCAGTCTTAGCGGCACATACATTGTCATATCATATCTTAACCTACCGTCTTAATGCTTTTACTGTTGTTATTATTTTGTATCAGTTGGTTGAATATTATTTGGAGAACATCTATAAAGAACCCAAATTTCCCAATTTTCTTGATACACTACAGGTTAGAGAGACAGGTTACATATAGCGATTGCGACTTATATTATCGTGGTTTGTAGTGAGTTTAATGCTATTTGATAGGCACTACATGAGTCAATTGCTGTTCTCTTTATATATGATAAAATTCATTGACGGTCGGCAGATTAGTGTGCAGCATTGTGTGTTACCGGTAGTGTGCATGATTGTGACTGATAACTAAGCATTTCCTAAAGAATGCGCCTCATACGTGAATCATAAGCCTTACCGACTTACCGTTGTGTTTAGTATAAGTCATATCTCTGTTTACCTAAATAGAGCGCCCAGGAGAAACCTGAGCGTTAGGAACTGTTAATATTTCCCGAAAGTGAATAATATTAGTCAGAAATTATTTATTAACGATCAATCGAATAATACAGTAAGCTTACACTGCAATAACAATCTAAGCCCTCTGAATCCAGTCTCCCGGGTATATCCAGCGGGTGAATGGACGCGCACTAGGCTGGCTTCGGCTAATGTTGTGTTTATTGGTATTAAATACTTGTCATTTTCTAAAGTCTATTTATAAACCAAAAGACATATAAATTTTGGCAGGTTAAACTGCTAAAGGTCTTCAAAAGCGCGTACAATAACAGTTATTGTCTTTATTGCAGTAAGCAATAAAGTTGAAAGTACCGGTCGACCGGTAAACCTGAACCGGTACTGTTGTAGGTCCGTAGGCCCAACTGCCAGAATCGGTACTGCTGTAGGTCCGTAGGCCCAACTGCCAGAACCGGTACTGCTGTAGGTCTGTAGGCCCAACTGTCCTAACCGGTACTTCCAGTATAAGTACATTAGTATTATTCGATTTTGATTATTGTATACCGGTAGGTCTTAATACTTAATCAGGGAACGGCCGCCCTGGTTTTTTATTGAGATTTTACTTATTTCTGTCGGTTTTATTTACATGTAAGTTAATATTGAGCTGAAGACGTGTAAGTCTGCTCAGATTGTTCAGATAATTGTAGGCTGGACTGTTGTCTGACTGTTGTTGAGTCTGGAGAGATTGCGGCGTGTGTGGAGTTTGTCCAATAAAGTGCCAGTTAGTAAGTTGGGGCAGCCAGAGCTGTAAGGTCAATCCCCTCTTAAAGAATAAGTCGTACTACCGTGTTAGAACGCATACTAACTAACCATTTTGGAATCTGCACATACTGTAGTTTATTTAGGCTTGATAGTAGTCTGCCAGCGTTTTTTAGTCTGTGTTTGTTTGTGTGGTCTGTTCAGGTACCGTAATAGTTATTACTCAGATATTTTGTAGGCTGGATTGTTGTCTAGCTATTATTAGGTCTGAAGAGATTGCTGCGTGTGTAGAGTTTGTCTGATAAAGTGCCAGTTAGTAAGTTGGGGCAGCCAGAGCTGTAAGGTCAATCCCCTCTTAAAGAATAAGTCGTACTACCGTGTTAGAACGCATACTAACTAACCATTTCGGAATCTGCACATACTGTAGTTTATTTAGGCTTGGTGGTAGTCTGCCAGCGTTTGGTTTGTATTTTGTTTGAGTATTCTGTACGGGTAGCGTAATATTTATTATTCAGAGTTTATGCGATTATTCGCAACATTCATGTCCCCAAGTTTATTCCTACAGTAATTGTGCTTGTTACACATACCGTTATAGTTAAATTAACCCCGGTACTACACGGGCTGCTTGGCGTAGGTAAAGACTGGTGACTTTGTGCTCCGGTCACTCCAGCAGATGCCGTGGTTCTTTTAACTGTTCAAGTATATTTAACTACTGATTATTTGTTGTACCAGTACTTGTACCTAATTTAGGGTTTAGTGTACAGTGCTTTCCGAAAGTAATTAGTGCGTGGGCAGTGTATTGTGTTGTAAAGTGGTTAATAGGCACGTTGGATCTGGTAGTCCGCGGTAATTAACTTCCAGGTAGGAACACTCCGTGATACATAACGTAGTACCTATAGCGATACGGCTATAGGTCGTCAGGCGGTGGTATTTTCCTATCTGGACAGCGCAATATATTTACTACTACTTATTATTTTCAAATACCGTAGTACCCTGTCCGTTGTAATAACCAGAATTCTAACCCTTTGTTAGGCTGGTTTGTAGACTTCCTGTAAAATTACCCTAAAAATTTCGTACGTAATATTTTGTTGTGTTTAATTAGAGATTTAATCTCACCCGTATCGTAAGTAATTTGTAGTATTAAGTAACTTAGGTAAATTAGAATTATCTGTTTTAGTGTCCCATAAGTAGCACTTCACTGAGAGCGCACAGCTTCTGTGTAGTGACTTCCCCCAGAAATAATAACATTTATTTCAAATATTGACAAAACCCATTTTAAACGGGTATATAAATATTATAAATCAACTCAAACGATTTATAAATAGTAGGCCTGCCATACAACAACTAGGTCTCAATATCAGTTGGAATACTGCTTAAATAACGGTAATAAAGTAAGTTAAAGTAACTAGGTAACCTTTAAATTCAGAAATTCAATTATTTAAATAATTGGTATACCGGTATTCACGATAGGCCTATTATCTTTATTTCTATAAATTTAGGCTGAAATTATACCGGTATTCTGTAATTATTAAGGCAACAATAAACAGCGCAAATAACTTAAATAGTTTCTACTAGTAGAAACTATTGATATCGTGTTAAACAATTTATTTATTATACCGGAACCCAATCCGTCTTCTTTCACACCTCTCAATAGTGTGGAACCTAGAATCTCCGGTCTCAATCGTGCAGAGTTTAAAACCTTATTGTCGCTAGCTGTTAAAGATTGTACATTTATTTTCAATGGTAAAATGTACTTACAACTAGATGGTGTAGCAATGGGCAGCCCCCTTGGCCCCGTATTAGCCAATGCTTTCCTTGCACACCATGAAACTGTCTGGTTAAATAAATGCCCCCCCAATTTCAAACCCATATTTTACAGAAGGTATGTGGATGACACGTTTTTGGTGTTTAACAATATCTCTCAGTCGATTGATTTCTTGTCTTATTTAAATTCTCAACATTCTAATATCAAGTTCACCTGTGAGCAGTCTGTAAACTCGTGCCTGCCATTTCTAGATATTTTGGTTAAACAAAATTTTAATACAAAGTTTCAGACTAGCACTTATAAAAAACCGACCTACACTGGTCTCTATTCTAATTTTAACAGCTTTATCCCTATACAGTATAAGTTTGGATTGGTGTTTACGTTGATTTTTCGTTGCTTTAATATTTCATCTAGTTACAACACGTGTCACTCTTTGTTACTAGAACTCACTCATACCCTTCGTTGTAATGGTTACCCACTGGCTTTCATTAACTCTGCCATTAAAAAATTCTTCAATCGTATTAGTGAACCACGATCACCCCCTATAACTACAGTACCCAAACGGAGTGTTTTGATCTGCCTTCCTTTTACCGGCCACCACGGCGCGCTTGTAAAGAAACGTCTGTTACGCCTTTTCCGACAGAGTCTTTCTCACTTGGATTTAAAAGTTGTCTTCCAAACCAGCTGTAGGCTATCCTCCCTTTTCCCGTACAAGGATCAGATTCCTGAACACATACGGTCGGGTGTTGTGTACCATTATAATTGTGGAAGCTGCGATGCTTCTTACGTTGGACGCACTGTACGCCACCTGGCTAAACGTGTTGAGGAACACACTGGCTTTTTGTACAACTCTGGAAAATTCTCCCGTCCAAAAAATTCTTCTATCTTTGAACACTCCTCCACCGCCGATCATCCCACGTTAAAAGAAAATTTCAGCATCTTATCAACATCACGTAACTTGCGCGAACTTCTCATTAAAGAGACTTTATTCATTAGGAAACTTCGCCCCACTTTAAATGACCAAACAACTTTGACTTTCCTTTCCCTACTGTAGTTCCTTGATATACCCCCCCCCCCCCCCCCCCCCCCGCCCCTACCTCACGTACTGCCTTATTCGTGTACCGGTAGGTCCTGACTTTCTTACTGGACTGTCTTGTACTATCCGCTCTTGTTGTTTCTGTAGTACTGTACTGCTGTACACGCCTTCCATATTCAATTACAACCATTTTTTGCACACTAGCCACACCCATTATTTTGTAAATTGTTTTTTTTGTATTGTTATTGCAATCTTCACCAGCCTTATTGTATTTTGTATTTAGTACTGTCTTTCACTAATTTTCAGGTATTTATTTGTTTTTGCTTTGAAATTGATTATTGTTTAATAAATCGAAACGTCAGCTGTTTTTTAGAATCTTTATTTCTCAAATCATGAAGTTTAAGTTATTTGCGCTGTTTATTGTTGCCTTAATAAGCTTCAGGTTCCCAGCAACTCAAACTCTATCATTCTGTAATTAATTCTAGTTCATAATTATACTTATATATACTATAAGTGTAAGCTGCATACTGGTATTCACGATAGACCTATTATATATTTATATATATTTGTGCTAAAATTATATACCGGTACTCTGTGACAAACCTAGTTTACAATACTTATATATATTATAAGTGTATACCGGTATTCTAATATACTGTAATAAATTACCGGTACTAGGCCAACGGTCATACTGAATTACTAGACTTGCTTTAACTGTAACTATAGCAGTAAGCATTCAACTGTATAGCTAAACATGTCTGACACCCAGCAAAACCTGTCAGACAGTCTAATCGATACAACCATCTGTGACACAGATAGGAGTGTGGAGCGATTAAGAAAGGAGTTCAGCTCACCTCCTACTGAAAGAAAGGTCATCCCTCCAGTAGTAGTATCAGACCCTAAGCTAATCCAACACCGTAGGTCTATCATCGGCACTCGGGCCCAGGTCAAACGGAACCAGGAAGCAGCTGTCCAACAGCAGCAACAGCCTAGTCAAGAAACTCGTTCCCAGCGACCCGATAGCTCCAGTAGTTCGGATACTGTAGAGCTGACCCCCGAACACGGAGTACAGATGGCGGCTACAGCCTACTCGGATCCCCTTCTCACCATTCCTGCCGCAGTGCTAACGACAATATTGATTGCGGTGGAGGAACATCAAGCCGATTGGGCGAGAAGTAAGCGAGCGACCCAAGATAGTTATGCGGGATACGCCAGGGAAGAATTGATGTCTATTGTCGAGTCACAATGGAACTTTCCCGGACCCGGACTCCCGTTAGATTTGTCCGAAGCAACTTGGGAAGATATACACAG
Source organism: Nemertoderma westbladi (assembly GCA_032718475.1). Taxonomy (NCBI): domain Eukaryota; kingdom Metazoa; phylum Xenacoelomorpha; order Nemertodermatida; family Nemertodermatidae; genus Nemertoderma; species Nemertoderma westbladi. Next base: position 18,758 of record JAUCBJ010009101.1, on the reverse strand, counting down.
GATGGGAGTAGCTAAAGATACGATGGATCCAGCTGTTTGGAAGAGGTCGGCAGCAGGATATGTGCAGGGATTCTTCGGCTCCTTGGAGCGATTAGAAGAACAACTGTTTCGACAACCCCAAAGACCTCAAGAGCAGGAAGAGCTGCTATATCAAGTACGCGAAAAAACCCTACGCATTCGACTAATCCTATCAGCCTTTGAGGAAACTTCCAAAAGAAGACAGGACACGTCGTTGCAGGTTGCTGTCAAGACTTGGTTCCAGCGGGTGGGTCTCAAAGTACAAGAAACGGCCCAGTGGAAATCCCAGCTGGTGGAGCGACCAACCTATGAAGAATCAACTGATGCCACCTTTTCTCAAGAGGAAAGCGAAGTGACCGCAGAGAGACCGCGAACGAGAGACGCCATAGACATCTATCTGTCAGACTATCAATGTTTCCTAGGTGATGAAGAATTGAGGAGACGACTGGCTGGCCTTCGCCCCAATAGTGAAGGAGCCAAGCTTGTGTTGGACTCAATCGATGAGGAAATGTTAGCTGCAAACCAAGCTAAATTTGATGAAAAACTCCGCCTCGCTAGAGTCCAAGAAGAACAAGTAAAGAAAAAACGGATAGAGGACAGAAAGGCAGTAGCAGCGGCGAAAGCGGCAGCGGCAGTGGAAGAGGCAAAAGCGGCAGCGGCAGCGGCAGTGGAAGCGGCAAAGGCAGTAGCATCGGCGAAAGCGGCAGAGGCAGTAGCAGAAGCAAAAGCGGCAGCGGCAGTGGAAGCAGCCAAAGCAGCAGCAGCAATGGCATTGGCAGACGCAGAACAGAGAGCGTCTGAAGAGACCACACAACTGGAGTTGGAAAATCTTCAAGAGACGCAAGACTGCATAAATAAACAGTTAACTGCTAGTCAAATGCAGATGAGGAGTCGATCTACTCCCAAGCGCCAAGGATACACATCATCGGAGGAAGGCGAGACCACCGATCCTGAAGGCGGAGGAAATAGATCTCGTCTAGGCAGGCGTAGAAAAACATCTCACTGTCACAAATTGCCTGATTTGCCCCCAGCGGTTAGAAGACAACTAGCTAGCACAGACTTAGGTAGTACAGAACCCACAGAACAAATTATTCAGGTCAAAGGACTCCCTACAATAGTTGATGAGCCTGAAATAATTGGGCCTGTCGTTCCCAAAGCCACTCCTGTGCTAGAGACCCCTGTACTTCCAGAGCTTAACTCTAAATTTCCTTTACACAGTACTACACTGCCTGTACCCGGTAGAACAGTCCATGAGAATATCCCTGTCCTGGAAGCTGAGAGAGAAATCAAAGATTTGTCTCCCGTCGTCCCACGTCAGCCCGCTACAATGTTGGCGACTCCCGCTTCGGCGGTCGAGTGGGTAGAGGAGGGACGGCGGGGGATGAATCTCCTGCTCGGACAGATGCAGGAGACTGTCTACCAACTTAAGGGAACAGTAAGGGAAAGTAGGGCAGAATTGCAAGAAGTGCAGCAAAGCATCGCGCTAGAACGTGACAAATTAGTCAATATAGTCAATAGTCAAAAGGGTATACCAATACCCCCAGTAACATTGTGTCAACCTGTTAGGTCTGAAGTATTACATGCGCAAGGTGTGGAGCCTACACGCATCTATACTGCTAGTGAAGTAGAAACTCCTATAGCAAACCCTATTAGGGGTCATTATAAACCTGTTGTTAATGATATTCCCTATAGAACTGATAATGATCCGAGAAATTTATATACCGATAATTCGATATTAAATAACACGATGGCCCAAGAAAGCTTTACGCGTCAGATGGCTAGAACAGAAGCCCGCCAAGCGGTCAAAGTGGGAGAGATCGTCAAATTCAATGGAGATGAGATGAAATGGTTACCTTTCAATGAATATTACAAAGATAGCATACAGAACTCTGTACTATCTAACGGAGAGAAACTTAGGTTCCTCATCAAGTGTTTGGAAGGACCTCCCAAGTTAATGGCGTTAAAGTTTATTGGACATCCAGAAGGATTAAGACAAGTTTGGGATACATTAAACATCAGGTATGGTAACAAGGATAACATAGCTAAGTATTTGTATGCAAAATTAGTAGCCCCCCGAAACTTCCTTAGTAGCGGGATTATAGAGTTTTCCGATGAGATTCAGGAGATCTGTAGACAATTGGACTGGTTAGGTAAGTCTCATGAATATCAGAGTTCCATGGTTATTGGAGCAGTAGTCTCTACTTTACCAAAGGGTGGAGTATGTACACGCTGGGACAAGAAAGTGTTGTATATGAATGAGCAGCAACGACGAAGCCCTACCATGGCTGATCTCATGTCCTTCTTAGATGGTGAAGTAAAACTACAACTCATCAAGCAGTCCAGAGAAAAAACATCGGAAAATAAGGTAAGTGAGAAACCCGTTTCTAGGAGAAGAGTCACACCGGTGTGTTACACTGACGACGGCGAAAGCCAAGCTTCTCAAGAAGAGGACAGCGGGAAAGACACTGACAAATTTTACTACGTTAACAAAACCCCAAAAGACGTAAGTAAATACAAGGCTCGAACCAACGATAGGAGAGAACAGGTTGCCAAGACCCCTCCTCAGTCTCCTAACAGAATGCACGGAAGAAAGCCCGAAGAAAGAACGAGAGTGCATCAGGTTACCCAAGGTAAAGTGAGTAACATAAAACCTAACTGTGCGCTGTGCGACGGGACCCACCGTTTGAGTGCGTGTGCTGAATTTCTAAAGAAATCCCTTGTAGACAGACGTGCAGTCGTGTGGGATAAGCGGTTATGCTATAATTGCCTAAAGTGTGCAAAGTGTGGCGCGAAACATCACATCTTGTTACACAGTGAGTTCGAACGAGACAACCCGAGTCAGGTAAGTGAGCCCGAACTACATGTCCAATTCAGTGATGTAAATGACACTGATCAAGAGTCTGAGATGGAAGGATTCTATACGGACGAATTCTCCGACGCCAACGAATCCTGTTATCTAATCAATACCGCGGTGTATCGAGCACTTACTTATGAAAAGGACACCAACAATGAGTTCCCCCCAACTACTTTTGCCAGACAACCATCTTGGAAAGCTCCAACTTCCAACGTAGGAATCAGAGAATTTCCTGTAGTGCAGGTAAGAGTTCATGGTCCTAACAAAAGTTACATAGTGAACGCCCTCCTTGACTCCGGCAGCACAGGAACATTCATCGATCAAGAACTAGCCGAAGATATCTTTGCTGGACAACCCAAATTCCGGACTAAATTGAATATGTCAGGAATTATGCAGGTTTGGAAATCTACCCTAACGGCAGATTACTATGTAGGTGTGTTGTCCACCCCCCAGGATAAATTAGGAGCACAAGGTATAAGGTCGGTAAAAATGGTGGCTATAAAGAACTTCGCTACTACCCAAGCAGACCTTTATAATTGGGACGAGGATGAGAGCATCCAACATCTTAAGATACCTCGATTCCAGACAGATTATCCTGGAGTGCAAATACTCATCGGCCAAAACGCGCATGAGGCGCTCGAGACATTGGAGAAACGGCCTGCTCAACCGCAGCCACTGCAAACCTATGCGGTAAGAACTAGAGTAGGTTGGTACTTTACTGGCCCTTCCCGCAAAACTCTCGAAGAGAGAATGCCACAAGAACGAATATACCAAGTAAATGATTGGGAAGTGGAGAGCAGTGAGGTGGACGAACTAACTGAGGGAACACCATACTCCTCAGATAATGACGACATCTACCAACTCTTCGATGAAGAGAACACAATCGACCTACTTACAGAAAACAAAACTTGGAAAAATCAGGTGAACCTATGTCAACTGATTCGCCCATCGGGACCCATTGATTACAATGACGAACTAAATGACGAGATAGAGCGCTACAACCCTAGAACTCGGGACGAACTCGCCGTACGATTCTTTACTCAAGAATTGGTAGAGCCCAATTCATACGATAAGGCCCTATCGATAGAAGAAGAAAGAGCCAAGCAAATCCAGGAAACAACTACACGTTTTTTAAAAGACCGAGGTAGATATGAAATCGGCCTACCATTTCGAAAACGAGAACCTAGATTTATAAATAACAGACCCTTGGCAGAGAAAAGAATCGCTCAATTGCATCGACGCCTTACGGCTAATGCTTCAGCTAAAGAAATGTACCAAACTCAGTTGAAGAAATTTATAACAAAGGGATACGCGGAGCGAGTACCTGAAGGAACACCAGTGACTGAGAGAACGTATTACTTAACACATCATTACGTTCCCAAACCCGGTAAACCCCACGAAGTACGAGTCGTATTCGATGGCTCCGCTCTATATATGGGCCAATCCCTCAATTCCGAGTTGTTACCAGGACCCAACTTACTCCAATCTTTGTTGGGAATACTTTTAAGATTAAGACAATATTCCATCGCGTTCGCCTCCGATATAGAAGGAATGTTCTTACAAGTCAAGGCGCTGGATAGAGATAGAGACAGCCTGAGATTTCTGTGGTGGCCTGAAGGAGATCTCAACCAGAAACCGGTAGAGTACTGGATGACCATCCAGGCTTTTGGGATCATATCAAGCCCTTCCAACGCCTGCTCCGTGGTGCGGACCACTGCGAATGACAACCGAGACGCCTTCTCAAAAGAGGTGATAGACAACATCAAGCGTAATATATACATGGACGATAATTTAAGGTCCCTTCCATCAGTAGAAGAAGCCATTGATGTCGCGAAAGGAACAGTAGAGTGTTTGAAAAGAGGTGGATTTCGACTGACGAAATTCACCAGCAACTCCCGTGAGTTTCTGGAAGCAATACCGGTAGAAGACCGAGGAGCGAAAGACCTAGACTTAATAAAGGATGATCTTCCAGAAACCAAGACGCTTGGCTTGAAGTGGGACACTGAAAGAGATATCCTGTTTTTTCAGCTCAAACAGCGAGATAATCCAGTTCGGACCAAACGGATTTGTTTAAGTATCCTGAGCACTTATTTCGACCCATTGGGATTTATTAGCCCAGTTATATTGATTGCTCGGAGTTTAGTACAACAAATGTGGCTTGAAAACCACTCATGGGACGATCCGCTTAAGGGAGAACTGTTAAAGAAATGGATGAAATGGGAAGATTCTCTACCTGCCATCGAGAGCTTTATAATTTCCCGTGCATATTTTGGTCATGTTCTCCCTACTTATTCCTATCAACTCCATGTGTTTGGAGACGCCAGCGACATGGGAATAGGTATAGTGGCATATCTGCGAGTCGAAACTCCGGATGGAATCAAGGTCGCCTTGGTTACCTCTAAGGCATTGATTAACAACAAGTTAAAGGTTCCTCGAGCGGAGTTAAAGGCGGCTTTATACGCTACAGCCATCGGCCGGAACGTAACAGAACAAATCGACTATCCACTGGAGAAAACTGTTTATTGGACCGGCGCTTTACTCGTGTTGGAGTATATAACCAATGAAGTCTGTCAGTTCAGCGTTTTTGTTACTAACAGGGTAGCTATTATTCTTAGTCGCACAAAGATAGATCAATGGAGACATTGCCCTGGTACGATTAATCCAGCCGATATCGCCTCCAGGGGAGCGACTCCACAGGAACTGATAGATACTCCAGACTGGTTGGGTGGACCCGACTTCCTGAGCAAGGAAGAGGATGAATGGCCTCCTCACCTTACTACGGCGGAGATTAGACAAGCCAAGGGAGCGGAGACAGTCAAACCTAAAACCCGGGCGAGTAAATCGAAGTTATTTAAACCGACGATCGATCTATCTGTATTACATACTTCCAGAAACGATGCTTCGGATCCACAATCCCTCGCCACAAATAAGTCTGTTGCGGAAATTAGAGATAGAGATTGGAAATCTGGAATACCAGACATCTCGCAAGGAATCTCACCCCTGCTGCAGAGAGCAATGCATCACTACAGTTCCTGGAATCGGCTCTGTAAAGCCGTCACGTATTTAAGGAGATGTTTTCATCATCACTATTCCAGGACGAAGACCATTAGTGATACCGCTCCATTGACATCTGCGCAAGTTCATGTTATTAAAAATTTACCCAAATATAAGACATCCGACCGGTTTCTAAAGGAGAAAATTAGTTACCAGGAGCATGAAGAAACCTATAAGCAGATACTGAGACTCCTGCAATGCTATGAGGATTCCGATAAGTATTTCCTGTTGTTGAGAAATCCGCAGATGCGCTTAAGGGATCGATTCTCTAGCACAATGATAGATGGGTTAATACGTGTTGGAGGAAGGCTCACCAATGCGCCATTATCCTTTGACACTAAATTCCCCATACTCATTAGAAATCTTGAAGTACAAATCAAGATGATTGTAGATGTTCACAGTAAACTTTATCATGCTGGTAGAGAACGAGTTCTTAGCGAAATTCGAACTCGCTATTATTTTGATAAACCCCGTAGAGCTCTGAACCAAGTTCTAAGGAACTGCATACCCTGTAGGAAAGCATTCAGTAGGCCTTTAACACAGCGAGAGGCAGAATTACCTAGGGAACGAGTAAGCTTCTATGAACCACCTTTTACTAATACTGGTGTAGATTTATTTGGCCCTATTGAAGTATATCGTGCTAGGACTATAGTCAAGAGATGGTGTGTCATCTTCGTATGCATGACTTTCAGAGCCATCCATCTCGATATGGTGAACGATCTATCTACCAACAGTTTCGTCTTAAGTTTACGCCGACAGATCGCTCGCTTCTGGACGAGTAATACCATGAGATCGGATAAGGGAACAAACTTCATTGGTGCCAACAACGAAATACAGGCTTACGTGAAGGACTGGAACCAAAGACAGGTGGACGATCAGCTAAGGATAACAGCGTCTAGCTGGACCTTCAACGCCGCCGACGCCCCTTGGTGGGGAGGAAGTTGGGAGAGATTAATTAGAAGTGTCAAGACCGCATTTCACTTTATAGTGCCATGCCGCGCGTATCTCACCGACGAACTTTTGCGGACATTAATGGAGGAAATAGCTGCCTATCTCAACGAGAGACCGCTTATGCCAGTCTCATCGAGTCCCGATTCCCTGGAAGCGCTAACACCCGCGCACTTCCTACTGAAGAAACCTGTAGCCATGCTCCCACGATCGGAGATTGCCGACGGAGACGAATACTGCCATCGAACTTGGCAACTTATGCAGTTGCTATCCCGTCGTTTCGCTGACCATTTCGAGAAACATTATCTGCCCACGCTACAACTTCGAACTAAGTGGTTTGCGCAGCAAGAAAACGTCAGTGCCGGAGATATGGTGCTTATTGTAGATTCAGATCTCCCACATAAACGGTGGCAGACAGGTCGTATCATCGAGACTCACATCTCGGATGATGGTTTAGTACGCTCGGTAGAACTCGTCGTCATGCGGCGTAACTTCAAGAAGCCAGGCATAATCTTTGAGACGCAACAACTCAACCGCCCAGTTGGTCGTTTATGTTTACTGGAAAGAGACAGAGAACTCTCCGGAAACTATGGAAGGCAAGACACTCTTCCCACGACCACCTCCCTAATTCCTCAAACATCTAGGGACTCCCCAACGTGATACGTCTGGAGTGGGTGTATGACTATATTGTTTTATCTATTTTTATTATATTTTTATATGCGAACTTTATTATGTACTTTATTATAATCGTTTTTATTCAATTTTATTTAGTAGAAGGTTATTTTAGATTATTTGGTAGATTAGTGCAATATATTAGTGTTTATTACGAAATTACATATATAATATATATTTAGTATGACGGCGAGAAATAATTTTCTCTTTCCTTACTGTCCGTATCATATTATAAATACGTGACTACAGTAAGATGAAATGTCCGTACTTATTAAAGTACAATAAAGCCACTACTATATTCAAGTATTATTGGTAGGCAGAGTATTAGGAATGCAAAGTTCAGATCCTCGTGTCTCGGCTAAACCAAGCTCTGGGTAGACCTTGGAAACGACTTGCCTCTTCACACTGACATTGCTTCGTGCGATATTGCTCTTCTACCTTATATTAAATAATACATATAGTAGCATGATGTCCCTCTAACAGCAGCGTAAAAACGCAAATAAATCTGTTAAACCTTTGACCATCTGTAATTCTAGTCGATTAAGATATCGTGGCACCCACCGATATACTTGAAAGACAAATTCTAGAATCAGTGGTTAACGTCCCCAGACAAGTTCTGGAATAAATCGGTGCCCATCTTAAATATTAATTTAATATTTATTAAAATCTGTAAAATTCAGATCCTTTAAAATTTCTAGTCAATTAAGATATCGCTGCACTTACCGATACTCTTAAAAGACAATTTTTATAGAATTCAGGATCCTCAGTCCCCAGACATGCTCTGGAATAAAAATCGTGTCAATTTTAACATCAAATAATAAAATTCACGGGAATAAATTTAAATTCATATTATAAATGAATTTCATAAATTGTCATTTTGTGCAATTTATAACATTCCCAAAATTCCATTAATTAATAGATCATGGGAGCGGAGATTCATCCTATTGAGTGTATTAGAGTGCGAGAATCTCCAACATATTATAGTCAATAGCCGATAAAATTAATAAAATCATGCATAAAGAGGATATTGACAATTAAAGAATTACTATTAAATAGCATTCCAGATCTGTATGCATGAGAATTACCCTAATTCTACCGCTAGCATTCCATAATGTCACCATAGCAACACCCACGCTGGAATTAGAAGCAAGTTAAGAGAACAATAGAAAGCTTGTCCCATTGCATAGCATAGAGAATACATAGCACACTGTTAGTATCCAAGGATACACAGTAATAACGTGACATTCTGGAAGGCCTAACGGCTTTTCTAACTGCTATTCATTCAGGACTAATGGACAAATGGCCTGTATGTGTACAATTGGTGACAGTTGTGTGGAATTTGTGCGTTTATAGGTGAATGTTACTGCTAAAGTATGTTTACAGTAGCTAGTCGCAATTGCAAAAGTAGCCCAACTCTCCTATAGAAAGAACCTCAAGTGGATCCAAGCCTTTGGGACGGACAGTGGAGTGACTTGTGCCGGTTATCGTTGTCGTGCTGTTGCTACATGTTGGCGTAAACACCGCGACGACGGTACATCGGCGCTGAGAATCCCACTGTCCGGGGGCAAAGAGAGGTAGGCAGCGACGCCCGCTCGCCTAAACATAAACTCATTGTGATATTAATAAACTCAGATAGCAGATATGACGGAGTTGATAGAAGATGATCTTGGTATTAGGGAGCGATATACTCTACCTTTACAAGCATTTGTGGATAGCTTAATACGTGGTGAAGCCGATCCCACCATTACAGAGGACGATGGTCGTTATATCGAACCCCGATGTCCCAAGAGCAACTTGCGCGTGAATTGGATTATCGAAAATTCACCGCTCGCTATACGAATCGTAATGGTACGTATATGGACTTCTTAACTACCGGCCATCCTATCGATTTACATGATACGGACGATGTAGATACAGAGAGGGAAATGGTTCTATTTAAATATCATACCCAGCGGAGTCGTAACGATAAACCGAGAATAGATCACGAAAATTCTATTCGTAATAGACTGGAAAGAGAAAACGTTGAGGAACCGGATAAACGCATCGACTTCAACGAATACCTAGAATTTTTGAGAGAAACCTATCTCAACATCGCCAGTCAGCAGAACCTAGAGACTCGATATCCTCAAGGTATACATCATGACCCTGTGGTAGAACTCAAATGGCTCTATTTCACGATGATGTATCTTACCGCCGATCGTCCACTACCTGTTATCCCGGATAGTTTTGAACAAATGGAAGAATATTGCAAAACTGGAGAACGATCACCCGCGTTTCCTCTACAGGACGTACGTCTTTGGTATTATTGTGACGAATGCCCTAGACCCAACCAACAAACTGAAAGACATAAACATCCGCGGAGATGTTGCGCTGAACACAGCTTTACGCGTTACACTTACGGGAGTTTCGAGCGAAACCTGTTCGATGTACCACCTACGATCGCTCGTCTTAAACGATCACTGAATAAACCCATGATCAGAGTTCCGGAATACTCGGTCAGGCCTCCTCATTCCCTAGTGAGACCTCAAACTCTTGATCCTAACAGTATCACTGATCCTCCCGAACTATATTCCCTGTTCAAAGACTTAGTGTTACCCGAACAATTAATCGGTGGTGCTCCGGTAGTGGGTTCGTTAGACATTCGCCCATCCTACTTAGCCGGATTGGGACGCGGGCAGCTAATATCGCCCTTTGATCCTTACAATCGTCCAGGATTAAACCCGATGCAACCCGCCACGGAAGTTGAGGAGAGCGTTATAAGAAACGCTTTAGACGCTATTCGACAGAAGATCGGAAAGGGAACACAAGATTGTTTAGAGAAACATAAATTACAACAACAAGTCCAATCGGTGAAGGAGTTAGCCTTGCCACAGTTCGATAGAGAAATCCAAAACCTAGAGGAGGACATCGAGCTTGGACGCACGTATTCTCTACAAGAATTTTTAGATGAACGCTTACAGAGACAAGCGGAAGAAAATCTACTCGAAGAGAAACGCACGAAAATGGACGAGAGAGAAGAAGCCGCTTTAGCCCAACCTGAAGCTCAAATCCTTATGACGGATCTCTACTCTAAAACCATCCGTCATCCCTCGATGATTCCACATTTCGGAGACAAACTCTTCGCGACGATACAACCTCAACCGGTTGATATCAGTACAGGATCGCAAAATCTTATCGCTGACGCCCCTATGTTACAGCGTCCGCCGATCGAGGCCGCTCGTGTTGACGGTATACTCGTTGAACCTCCGGACAATCGAGCGGATCTTGTCCGTCGTATGGTACACGATGTCAACATACGCGCTAGACCTTTACAGAACTCGTTTTATGGGATTAAAGACCACCCTTATTACGTTAATCTGACTCAATATTATATGGTAAAACCAGAAGACCCGACGCATAATTTAAAGTTTCTACCACTAATAAATCCTCTAGACATTGTCGAACTCGAACAATTGCAGAAACATCTGGATCAGTTAGTAAAGGTAAACTCATTTAGAAAACCATATAACATTTCTCGAATCGAGAAGGATATAGAACCTCCTTATAATCTCGATGGATTTATTAAAACTCGATTAGTCCATTGGAATCTAGATGTATTATTTGAAGAAGAGAAAATACAAAGATATGGAAATGTGGAGACGTATACCACTCGGCACATGAAGTATAGTGATCTCCCTGACGCTAACCAATGCGCCACCTTGTGGCATCCAGTAGGGATGACCCTAGAGAACGCCACCAAGGAGTGGAATGAAACTCTTAATGTTATTGAGATGTATGGAGTTGTCACCTACGATAATGAAGGTAGCGTTCCGGTCGGAGAACTAGGAACTACGCGCATGATCCACATACGCGGATTAGCTGGTTCTACCCACGTGTTTACTCGAGCGTGTTCCGACGTGATTGATTATTCCTTTGAAACTCTCACCGAAACACAAAAGAATCTCCGACATGGACAATTCGAACTCGCGCAGCGTTACGTCATTGACACCGAACGCAAACCGGCCATGGGTATCGATGGATCGATGTTACCCCAGCCCGTACTCGAGATGTTGTTCAACGAATGAATCCTTAAAATCGGCTCAGCTGTTTATGGAGATCTCCAAAACGACTTTCGGAATATGGAGAACATTCCATACCCTTTCGTTGATACTCAGCTGATTGCTCCCTGGGCAGAAGGTCGAGGTTTCTTCCGCACCATGTATGCTAATACGTCTAGCAACATTACAAAGGTGCAACGAACTTCCATCGGACATCTTGCCTTTCAGGAATACGGATGGAATTTCAAAGTTGGATATCCCATCAACTATCAACAAGTATACGGAGACCATTATTCTCGATTAAACTTTGATGGACCATTGACCGCACCTGGCGCCGTGTATAGCTTCATGAGTGTTCCACTCCGTCCCTCCTTAGCTATCTACACGATCTTTGAAAACACCGCACTTGCCGGTTGGCTAGCCGATGTGTGCAGTCGTACTATACGCGCCCATCCATTGATACTTGGGACCAAACTCGCTAAGCTAGATGAACATAATAAATTCATCCGCTTCGAATGTTTCCGGCGATTTTTAACCCCGTTCCGCAACGTGGATAGCCAATTTAAAGACCGCGCTTTGACCAAGCTCAGCCTAAGAAACTCAGTTGCAGAGAAGTTGGATAGCGCTGGATTCGCCATTTTCAAAGAGATTTGTATATCGAACTTGCACTCCTCTGTTATACAAAGACCTCGAATCCCCACAGGTTATTCTGTCGTGGAAATTCAGACAATAGGTCCACCTGAAGAGACAGACACGCCCACCTCAGCTATGCACTTGGAAGACGAACCAATATGTCTAGAATCTGAGGAGATTCAGCCTATCGCGCCCCGGAACAGCGACAACGATTACATCATAGAATGGTATCAAGGTCCACAGTGTCTCACTGCGTACGATTATCGACATGCCAACTATGTTTCTAGGCAACGTTGTCGGTTATGCGCATCGAGAGACCATGATACGCCCATGGACGCAAACGTCCGCTGTTCCTATTTCCAAGAACAACCGACGATGGAAATTTATTGCGCATATTGCAGACTCAATAACTTGCATATTTTTGCGGTTTGCCCTCAATTTATGACTCAATGTCACCATTGTCAACTAAAGGGACACGCCAGTTTCGATTGCCCTTTTAATCGCGATTTGGAAAGCGTAGATGAAATGATCACACTACGTTACATCAGAGCTTGGGAAGCGAATGCTGATTTACATTGTGATTCGCGCCATCGTTATTATCCTGGACGCGCTTACGAAGGAGTTTATGCGTTCCATCCTTATCTATTCGCTTCTGTCGAACAGAAATCACGCATATCGAGTTACGAACTACTGAAGCGCGTCGGAGAATGTATTTCAACCAAGTTCGTACGCAAATTTCTCAGGAGTGTTAATCCTAGCGACCTTCATTCATATAACCTAATCAATTTTATCCGTCAGGATCCGGACTAAAGGAATAAAATGAATATAAAGGACTTATTTGTTAACTCACACCCCGAGTTACAGGAAGTATATCGACAGCCTTACGAATACCGAGCCCGCGAACGCGAGTTGGAAAGAACCATTAAACCCCGGAGGTTTCTAACTGCCTATGGTCCACCCACGGCTCTCGTTCAGACCACTCGTAAAGGACCCGTAAGAGCGGCTGTCTTAAAACGAGCTCTTAAAGCCGTTAGACCCCTCTCCCCCGACGTTGATGTCAATCAACCCGGCACTTCGACTGGCGGATACACCGACCATAATCCTACACCCTCTGATGCAATTATATTGCACCCTTCACCCAGGAGTTATAGCCCTCCTTGTAAAGTGGCTCGCCCCAAAGAGAAAAGGACTCTGGCTAGCTTTAAAAAACTGCGTAAACGCCGTCCGCGTAAGAAAGACTAACTGTTTAGAGTATTTACGTATATTAGAAACTGTGATTGTGTATATTTTATAGACTCAAATCCCATTTTCTGGGAGCGGTGTAAAAGCTTTTGTGGGATATAACTGGCCCCTTTGCTTTGCAATCCAGTTTCCCCCCAGGCGCTGGAATACTCTAAAAAGCTCTCTAACTCGAATGATGCAAAGCGACCGACTGATTGGCTGATTTGTTATACGAGGGGCTCTTTACTATGTTCTATCGGCCAACCAGAGCTATAGCAGCAGAGTATGCAACCAGGACAACCGAGCGGAGTGACTCATTTTGTGTGTTGGCCAAGGGTTGCAAAATTCCTGATAGTTCGGCATTTAGATATTCGTGGAACTTGTGGAATCTGGTGTTCTGCCAATGAGAGCTATTCCTCTCTGTGTAAAAGATACCTGCAACGGTGTTAGGGACAGTAGCTGTTTTTCTTGATACTGTTGTGTTGTTTCTATCTAGGCCAGGAACACCGGCTCTAGAGTCAATTCGTTTCAGACTTTAGAAGAAACATTAGTAGGCTTAGATTATAGAGCGTATAACTGTTATCAGTCCAGTTCAACTCGGCACAGTCCAGTCTTAGCGGCACATACATTGTCATATCATATCTTAACCTACCGTCTTAATGCTTTTACTGTTGTTATTATTTTGTATCAGTTGGTTGAATATTATTTGGAGAACATCTATAAAGAACCCAAATTTCCCAATTTTCTTGATACACTACAGGTTAGAGAGACAGGTTACATATAGCGATTGCGACTTATATTATCGTGGTTTGTAGTGAGTTTAATGCTATTTGATAGGCACTACATGAGTCAATTGCTGTTCTCTTTATATATGATAAAATTCATTGACGGTCGGCAGATTAGTGTGCAGCATTGTGTGTTACCGGTAGTGTGCATGATTGTGACTGATAACTAAGCATTTCCTAAAGAATGCGCCTCATACGTGAATCATAAGCCTTACCGACTTACCGTTGTGTTTAGTATAAGTCATATCTCTGTTTACCTAAATAGAGCGCCACGTCCTAAAGGAACTGTTAATATTTCCCGAAAGTGAATAATATTAGTCAGAAATTATTTATTAATGATCAATCGAATAATACAGTAAGCTTACACTGCAATAACAATCTAAGCCCTCCGAATCCAGTCTCCCGGGTATATCCAGCGGGTGAATGGATGCGCACTAGGCTGGCTTCGGCTAATGTTGTGTTTATTGGTATTAAATACTTGTCATTTTCTAAAGTCTATTTATAAACCAAAAGACATATAAATTTTGGCAGGTTAAACTGCTAAAGGTCTTCAAAAGCGCGTACAAGACCACTGCCTGCACCACTGTTTGCACCACTGCCTGCATCAGTGTCTGCACCACTGTCTGCACCACTGTCTGCACCAGGTGTCTGCACCAGTGTCTGCACTGCACCACTGTCTGCACCAGTGTCTGCACCACTGTCTGCACCAATGTCTGCACAACTGTCTGCACCACTGACTGCACCACTGTCTGCACCACTGTCTGCACCAGTGTCTGCACGACTGCACCACTGTCTGCACCACTGTCAGCTCTGCACCAGTGTCTGATTAACGTTTACACCCCAAAATTAATTAGTACAACGATGGACAGATTGATTAGTCTTACTGTCTTCTGGTCTTAGCTCAATCAGTCAATGTACTACTTGGAATATTTAGCAAAGTTTGCTCCAGGCTTCTGCAGTATCAATTGCAGAAGCCGAACCGAACCGAAATTGCCAAACTTCGGCCCGAACCGAACCGAAGCCGAAGCTTCTGTTGAGCCCTATTCAGCAGTAATTAAAGGGTCCTACGAATTACGGCAAAAGACCGCAAAAGACCACAAAAGACCGCAAAAGACCACAAAAGACCACAAAAGACCGCAAAAGACCGCAAAAAACCACGAAAGACCGCAAAAGACTGCAAAAGACCACAAAAGGATATAGGAGGCATGGATATACTGCAAGACGAATTACTGAATTACCGCAAAAGACCACAAAAGACAGCAAAAGACAGCAAAAGACCACAAAAGGCCACCAAGAAGTGAATATTTAGTATTAGCGAGTGTCAGGCGCAGTCAGGCAGTCAGGTCAATGTGTAGAAGTTTTGTAGACCTACATTACATCATTATGAATCTGACTGTCTGATCTGAAATTATTATACAATACATTACAGCATTATCATAATGTATTACAGTAATTAGATTTTGATACAGTTCAACAATTATTTCACAACTTTTATTGTTTTAGGTTTGCTGGATGGAAATGTGGGAATGTGGGAATCAATAAACGCTGTTGTTACCTACCAATTTAAGGAAAGGAGCAGGTTACATCGGCAGCATTCTAACCAAAACAATAAACTATGTTGTTAACGGCACCAACCACAGTACAAATTGAGGGAAAGTAGCAGAGGATCGGACAGCCACAGCACAATGATCGGTGAACAAAACAAGCCCAAAACAAACAAGCCAAATAAAAACAAAGAAGACAATATGAGAGAGATGGCAATAAAAAACAAAATATTGTAGTTAAAAAGTACTGTAAAAGTTTGGTATGGTATGGTCAATTGTCATTATGTGATTACGGGTCTGCCTAAACACCCAACTACCACCCAACTACACCCAACTTCAACCCAACTGCTTCCAACTTACACCAAACTATACTGTATGGCACCCAACTTCCACAAATTATAATATGTACACTGTACAGTAACAAACTCTGAACTTCTGTGAGGAATTGCTGAGATATGAGCTTTTTAAAAGCTTCATGTTCTTATTTGGCACCCACTGCTGAATTTATGAAATACTGTAACAAACTAACGTTTTGTATTTATTGCAGGTTGGTTCTAGTATAATTGATGAATTTAACAATTAAATATACAAAGGAGAGATAGAGACTATTGGCGAACGATCCAGACCTGCAGATGTCTACATATACCACGCACCAAAACTCCAAACTAATGAAGCTACAGTACAAACTAAACTGGCGCTGTGTTAATGTAAACGGTATTGATACACAGGAGGGTCACAGCCTTAACGACGAAATCGCATTGGAAGCTTCTGTTATGGGAATGGCAATGCTATAATTCGTTCAAAATTAATAGACATAATATTCAATATTATACAGTATGTTTAATGCAATTATAATTATGTAATTATCCTTTATGTATCATACAGTAACGCTTTCAAATAACGTCATTGGATCCTAATAGGATCCTATTAGACTCCTAATAGGATCCTATTAGGCTCCTAATAGGATCCTATTAGGTTCCTAATAGGAATAAAATAACCTTTAGGAAATCACTTGGAATTTGCCTAATGCAAGTCTACCTGGAGCGGCTAAATATCAAAGCTTAGAAATGCCTGGTCAATCAACCTCCCGGGATAGCTGAAAGTAGTAAAGAGAGCCGCTTTATCTAGTGGTTGAGTTGTATTTCCCTTCCCCTGACTTATCTTACAACAACAATACTCCTCATAGGCATAGGCTAATGTTAAATATGCGAAGAACACACTGGCTTTAACACAACATCTGGACACATTAACATGACACATGATAAATTCATTATTCGAATGTTATACAAATTTAGTACTGTACTTTGAATTTTCTTACCTTTAATACTGTATCAGGGAGCCCAGTATAGGGTTAACTTAAGACCCAAGAAGTCCAATATACAGCGACATACAGTATATGTAAACTAAGATATGTACAACCCATACAGGGAAACACAAAGTGCTTGAATATTTGAATTTATAGTGCCTGAATTTATGTCTCTATAATTAAAAAAAAATACTTGTTTTTAAGCCAATGTGAACTTTCCCAGAGTGCCCAGGAAAGTCGAAATAAAATAGGTCAACATTTGTTTAAAGAGGTAGGTAGGTGGCTCGGTCGGTGGGAAGGTGGATGGGAAGATGGGAATACGGGAAGGTGGATGGGAATGTGGGAAGATAGGTGGGAATGTAAGAAGAAGGGAATGTAGGGAGATCGGAATGGGGGAAGATGGGAATGACGTTATTTTTACCTACTACCAATAGAGGGAAAGGAGCAGGTTACAGAGGCGGGCTTTTCTAACCAAAACAATAAACGATTGTTACCATTTGAGGGAAAGTAGCAGGTTACAGAGGCGGGCTTTTGTAAACTGACGGAGATTAAATTTTGCTTTATTATTACTAATTGCAATTGTGCGCTAAGGCTCGCCCTGACTGCGTGACTCGTCCCACAGAACATCCAGCTCTCCACACAACTATCACCCAACTACTCTCAACTTTGACTCCCTCTCACCCAACTACTACCAACTTTGACTCACTTTCACCCAACTACACTCCACTTCCACCCAACTACATTCAACTTTCATCCTACTACACTTAACTTTCACCACTTTCTCGCACCCTATGTCAGGATTTTTCAAAATAAAAAATTATAAAGCAAATTATAAAGTTGCCAAAAACCATGCAAATTCTAATTTACATCGCTTTTTCGGATGTGGAGTTGAGTTAAGGCCATACAGTACAATATATCTAATGTTTAGTTCAGAGGCATAACAGGTATTTTTCGTTCTGGAACTGAAATTTGGTGATACACGTAATTTTTAAAATTTCGTGATCATGGTTTTCTGCGATTGTGGGTCGAGCCACGCAGTAAAGGCGAGCCTTAACGCACAATGATAATTAGTAAATAGGGCAAAATTTCATGTACTGTACGTGCGTCCGTCTTTCTGTCTGTCCATCTGTCTTTAATGAAAAATACATTCGTAAATAAGTTTTGAAGATTTTAACCATTTTCAACAAAATTTTGTATGGGCATACTAGAGAAAAAGTTCCAATATTTTAAAAAGTTACGGGCAAATACCTCTCGAACTTTTGCAATATTGGCATATCCTACTGTACATATACTGTATTTACTAGAGACCGCAGGCTGTGTCAATATGATTAATTTGATCAACGTATGCAATTCTCTACCTTAGTTTGATAAATTATTAGTTCTACTAAGATCTGTACTGTATAACGATCTTATCGATTCTCGTAAAGATCAAGTCCATTTTGGCATCGCCTAAATGTGAAGATCATAATAAAAATGATAATAATAAGAAAGAATAAGAAATAATGATAATAAGAAGTGAATCATAAGTTCTTTGCAGAATTTATCTTGATCTGTACAGATCTTACCAGATCCCATTTTAGTTTATCAAAAATGTAAAAAGTTATAAAATTATTTGTTGTTTTGTTATAAATTATTATTAATTAATATAAAGGCCATGAAGTTTAAAATAAAGCTGCTTAGTTTTTT
>JAUCBJ010009100.1:13153-161723 GCA_032718475.1 Nemertoderma westbladi | reverse complement strand
TGGTCGAAACAGGTGAGTAGAAACATTGTGATTGGTCGAAACAGGTGAGTAGAAACATTGTGATTGGTCGAAACAGGTGAGTAGAAACATTGTGATTGGTCGAAACAGGTGAGTAGAAACATTGTGATTGGTCGAAACAGGTGAGTAGAAACATTGTGATTGGTCGAAACAGGTGAGTAGAAACATTGTGATTGGTCGAAACAGGTGAGTAGAAACATTGTGATTGGTCGAAACAGGTGAGTAGAAACATTGTGATTGGTCGAAACAGGTGAGTAGAAACATTGTGATTGGTCGAAACAGGTGAGTAGAAACATTGTGATTGGTCGAAACAGGTGAGTAGAAACATTGTGATTGGTCGAAACAGGTGAGTAGAAACATTGTGATTGGTCGAAACAGGTGAGTAGAAACATTGTGATTGGTCGAAACAGGTGAGTAGAAACATTGTGATTGGTCGAAACAGGTGAGTAGAAACATTGTGATTGGTCGAAACAGGTGAGTAGAAACATTGTGATTGGTCGAAACAGGTGAGTAGAAACATTGTGATTGGTCGAAACAGGTGAGTAGAAACATTGTGATTGGTCGAAACAGGTGAGTAGAAACATTGTGATTGGTCGAAACAGGTGAGTAGAAACATTGTGATTGGTCGAAACAGGTGAGTAGAAACATTGTGATTGGTCGAAACAGGTGAGTAGAAACATTGTGATTGGTCGAAACAGGTGAGTAGAAACATTGTGATTGGTCGAAACAGGTGAGTAGAAACATTGTGATTGGTCGAAACAGGTGAGTAGAAACATTGTGATTGGTCGAAACAGGTGAGTAGAAACATTGTGATTGGTCGAAACAGGTGAGTAGAAACATTGTGATTGGTCGAAACAGGTGAGTAGAAACATTGTGATTGGTCGAAACAGGTGAGTAGAAACATTGTGATTGGTCGAAACAGGTGAGTAGAAACATTGTGATTGGTCGAAACAGGTGAGTAGAAACATTGTGATTGGTCGAAACAGGTGAGTAGAAACATTGTGATTGGTCGAAACAGGTGAGTAGAAACATTGTGATTGGTCGAAACAGGTGAGTAGAAACATTGTGATTGGTCGAAACAGGTGAGTAGAAACATTGTGATTGGTCGAAACAGGTGAGTAGAAACATTGTGATTGGTCGAAACAGGTGAGTAGAAACATTGTGATTGGTCGAAACAGGTGAGTAGAAACATTGTGATTGGTCGAAACAGGTGAGTAGAAACATTGTGATTGGTCGAAACAGGTGAGTAGAAACATTGTGATTGGTCGAAACAGGTGAGTAGAAACATTGTGATTGGTCGAAACAGGTGAGTAGAAACATTGTGATTGGTCGAAACAGGTGAGTAGAAACATTGTGATTGGTCGAAACAGGTGAGTAGAAACATTGTGATTGGTCGAAACAGGTGAGTAGAAACATTGTGATTGGTCGAAACAGGTGAGTAGAAACATTGTGATTGGTCGAAACAGGTGAGTAGAAACATTGTGATTGGTCGAAACAGGTGAGTAGAAACATTGTGATTGGTCGAAACAGGTGAGTAGAAACATTGTGATTGGTCGAAACAGGTGAGTAGAAACATTGTGATTGGTCGAAACAGGTGAGTAGAAACATTGTGATTGGTCGAAACAGGTGAGTAGAAACATTGTGATTGGTCGAAACAGGTGAGTAGAAACATTGTGATTGGTCGAAACAGGTGAGTAGAAACATTGTGATTGGTCGAAACAGGTGAGTAGAAACATTGTGATTGGTCGAAACAGGTGAGTAGAAACATTGTGATTGGTCGAAACAGGTGAGTAGAAACATTGTGATTGGTCGAAACAGGTGAGTAGAAACATTGTGATTGGTCGAAACAGGTGAGTAGAAACATTGTGATTGGTCGAAACAGGTGAGTAGAAACATTGTGATTGGTCGAAACAGGTGAGTAGAAACATTGTGATTGGTCGAAACAGGTGAGTAGAAACATTGTGATTGGTCGAAACAGGTGAGTAGAAACATTGTGATTGGTCGAAACAGGTGAGTAGAAACATTGTGATTGGTCGAAACAGGTGAGTAGAAACATTGTGATTGGTCGAAACAGGTGAGTAGAAACATTGTGATTGGTCGAAACAGGTGAGTAGAAACATTGTGATTGGTCGAAACAGGTGAGTAGAAACATTGTGATTGGTCGAAACAGGTGAGTAGAAACATTGTGATTGGTCGAAACAGGTGAGTAGAAACATTGTGATTGGTCGAAACAGGTGAGTAGAAACATTGTGATTGGTCGAAACAGGTGAGTAGAAACATTGTGATTGGTCGAAACAGGTGAGTAGAAACATTGTGATTGGTCGAAACAGGTGAGTAGAAACATTGTGATTGGTCGAAACAGGTGAGTAGAAACATTGTGATTGGTCGAAACAGGTGAGTAGAAACATTGTGATTGGTCGAAACAGGTGAGTAGAAACATTGTGATTGGTCGAAACAGGTGAGTAGAAACATTGTGATTGGTCGAAACAGGTGAGTAGAAACATTGTGATTGGTCGAAACAGGTGAGTAGAAACATTGTGATTGGTCGAAACAGGTGAGTAGAAACATTGTGATTGGTCGAAACAGGTGAGTAGAAACATTGTGATTGGTCGAAACAGGTGAGTAGAAACATTGTGATTGGTCGAAACAGGTGAGTAGAAACATTGTGATTGGTCGAAACAGGTGAGTAGAAACATTGTGATTGGTCGAAACAGGTGAGTAGAAACATTGTGATTGGTCGAAACAGGTGAGTAGAAACATTGTGATTGGTCGAAACAGGTGAGTAGAAACATTGTGATTGGTCGAAACAGGTGAGTAGAAACATTGTGATTGGTCGAAACAGGTGAGTAGAAACATTGTGATTGGTCGAAACAGGTGAGTAGAAACATTGTGATTGGTCGAAACAGGTGAGTAGAAACATTGTGATTGGTCGAAACAGGTGAGTAGAAACATTGTGATTGGTCGAAACAGGTGAGTAGAAACATTGTGATTGGTCGAAACAGGTGAGTAGAAACATTGTGATTGGTCGAAACAGGTGAGTAGAAACATTGTGATTGGTCGAAACAGGTGAGTAGAAACATTGTGATTGGTCGAAACAGGTGAGTAGAAACATTGTGATTGGTCGAAACAGGTGAGTAGAAACATTGTGATTGGTCGAAACAGGTGAGTAGAAACATTGTGATTGGTCGAAACAGGTGAGTAGAAACATTGTGATTGGTCGAAACAGGTGAGTAGAAACATTGTGATTGGTCGAAACAGGTGAGTAGAAACATTGTGATTGGTCGAAACAGGTGAGTAGAAACATTGTGATTGGTCGAAACAGGTGAGTAGAAACATTGTGATTGGTCGAAACAGGTGAGTAGAAACATTGTGATTGGTCGAAACAGGTGAGTAGAAACATTGTGATTGGTCGAAACAGGTGAGTAGAAACATTGTGATTGGTCGAAACAGGTGAGTAGAAACATTGTGATTGGTCGAAACAGGTGAGTAGAAACATTGTGATTGGTCGAAACAGGTGAGTAGAAACATTGTGATTGGTCGAAACAGGTGAGTAGAAACATTGTGATTGGTCGAAACAGGTGAGTAGAAACATTGTGATTGGTCGAAACAGGTGAGTAGAAACATTGTGATTGGTCGAAACAGGTGAGTAGAAACATTGTGATTGGTCGAAACAGGTGAGTAGAAACATTGTGATTGGTCGAAACAG
The DNA here is from genome assembly GCA_032718475.1 of Nemertoderma westbladi. Classification (NCBI taxonomy): domain Eukaryota; kingdom Metazoa; phylum Xenacoelomorpha; order Nemertodermatida; family Nemertodermatidae; genus Nemertoderma; species Nemertoderma westbladi. The sequence continues at coordinate 157,999 of JAUCBJ010009100.1, read as the reverse complement.
GTGAGTAGAAACATTGTGATTGGTCGAAACAGGTGAGTAGAAACATTGTGATTGGTCGAAACAGGTGAGTAGAAACATTGTGATTGGTCGAAACAGGTGAGTAGAAACATTGTGATTGGTCGAAACAGGTGAGTAGAAACATTGTGATTGGTCGAAACAGGTGAGTAGAAACATTGTGATTGGTCGAAACAGGTGAGTAGAAACATTGTGATTGGTCGAAACAGGTGAGTAGAAACATTGTGATTGGTCGAAACAGGTGAGTAGAAACATTGTGATTGGTCGAAACAGGTGAGTAGAAACATTGTGATTGGTCGAAACAGGTGAGTAGAAACATTGTGATTGGTCGAAACAGGTGAGTAGAAACATTGTGATTGGTCGAAACAGGTGAGTAGAAACATTGTGATTGGTCGAAACAGGTGAGTAGAAACATTGTGATTGGTCGAAACAGGTGAGTAGAAACATTGTGATTGGTCGAAACAGGTGAGTAGAAACATTGTGATTGGTCGAAACAGGTGAGTAGAAACATTGTGATTGGTCGAAACAGGTGAGTAGAAACATTGTGATTGGTCGAAACAGGTGAGTAGAAACATTGTGATTGGTCGAAACAGGTGAGTAGAAACATTGTGATTGGTCGAAACAGGTGAGTAGAAACATTGTGATTGGTCGAAACAGGTGAGTAGAAACATTGTGATTGGTCGAAACAGGTGAGTAGAAACATTGTGATTGGTCGAAACAGGTGAGTAGAAACATTGTGATTGGTCGAAACAGGTGAGTAGAAACATTGTGATTGGTCGAAACAGGTGAGTAGAAACATTGTGATTGGTCGAAACAGGTGAGTAGAAACATTGTGATTGGTCGAAACAGGTGAGTAGAAACATTGTGATTGGTCGAAACAGGTGAGTAGAAACATTGTGATTGGTCGAAACAGGTGAGTAGAAACATTGTGATTGGTCGAAACAGGTGAGTAGAAACATTGTGATTGGTCGAAACAGGTGAGTAGAAACATTGTGATTGGTCGAAACAGGTGAGTAGAAACATTGTGATTGGTCGAAACAGGTGAGTAGAAACATTGTGATTGGTCGAAACAGGTGAGTAGAAACATTGTGATTGGTCGAAACAGGTGAGTAGAAACATTGTGATTGGTCGAAACAGGTGAGTAGAAACATTGTGATTGGTCGAAACAGGTGAGTAGAAACATTGTGATTGGTCGAAACAGGTGAGTAGAAACATTGTGATTGGTCGAAACAGGTGAGTAGAAACATTGTGATTGGTCGAAACAGGTGAGTAGAAACATTGTGATTGGTCGAAACAGGTGAGTAGAAACATTGTGATTGGTCGAAACAGGTGAGTAGAAACATTGTGATTGGTCGAAACAGGTGAGTAGAAACATTGTGATTGGTCGAAACAGGTGAGTAGAAACATTGTGATTGGTCGAAACAGGTGAGTAGAAACATTGTGATTGGTCGAAACAGGTGAGTAGAAACATTGTGATTGGTCGAAACAGGTGAGTAGAAACATTGTGATTGGTCGAAACAGGTGAGTAGAAACATTGTGATTGGTCGAAACAGGTGAGTAGAAACATTGTGATTGGTCGAAACAGGTGAGTAGAAACATTGTGATTGGTCGAAACAGGTGAGTAGAAACATTGTGATTGGTCGAAACAGGTGAGTAGAAACATTGTGATTGGTCGAAACAGGTGAGTAGAAACATTGTGATTGGTCGAAACAGGTGAGTAGAAACATTGTGATTGGTCGAAACAGGTGAGTAGAAACATTGTGATTGGTCGAAACAGGTGAGTAGAAACATTGTGATTGGTCGAAACAGGTGAGTAGAAACATTGTGATTGGTCGAAACAGGTGAGTAGAAACATTGTGATTGGTCGAAACAGGTGAGTAGAAACATTGTGATTGGTCGAAACAGGTGAGTAGAAACATTGTGATTGGTCGAAACAGGTGAGTAGAAACATTGTGATTGGTCGAAACAGGTGAGTAGAAACATTGTGATTGGTCGAAACAGGTGAGTAGAAACATTGTGATTGGTCGAAACAGGTGAGTAGAAACATTGTGATTGGTCGAAACAGGTGAGTAGAAACATTGTGATTGGTCGAAACAGGTGAGTAGAAACATTGTGATTGGTCGAAACAGGTGAGTAGAAACATTGTGATTGGTCGAAACAGGTGAGTAGAAACATTGTGATTGGTCGAAACAGGTGAGTAGAAACATTGTGATTGGTCGAAACAGGTGAGTAGAAACATTGTGATTGGTCGAAACAGGTGAGTAGAAACATTGTGATTGGTCGAAACAGGTGAGTAGAAACATTGTGATTGGTCGAAACAGGTGAGTAGAAACATTGTGATTGGTCGAAACAGGTGAGTAGAAACATTGTGATTGGTCGAAACAGGTGAGTAGAAACATTGTGATTGGTCGAAACAGGTGAGTAGAAACATTGTGATTGGTCGAAACAGGTGAGTAGAAACATTGTGATTGGTCGAAACAGGTGAGTAGAAACATTGTGATTGGTCGAAACAGGTGAGTAGAAACATTGTGATTGGTCGAAACAGGTGAGTAGAAACATTGTGATTGGTCGAAACAGGTGAGTAGAAACATTGTGATTGGTCGAAACAGGTGAGTAGAAACATTGTGATTGGTCGAAACAGGTGAGTAGAAACATTGTGATTGGTCGAAACAGGTGAGTAGAAACATTGTGATTGGTCGAAACAGGTGAGTAGAAACATTGTGATTGGTCGAAACAGGTGAGTAGAAACATTGTGATTGGTCGAAACAGGTGAGTAGAAACATTGTGATTGGTCGAAACAGGTGAGTAGAAACATTGTGATTGGTCGAAACAGGTGAGTAGAAACATTGTGATTGGTCGAAACAGGTGAGTAGAAACATTGTGATTGGTCGAAACAGGTGAGTAGAAACATTGTGATTGGTCGAAACAGGTGAGTAGAAACATTGTGATTGGTCGAAACAGGTGAGTAGAAACATTGTGATTGGTCGAAACAGGTGAGTAGAAACATTGTGATTGGTCGAAACAGGTGAGTAGAAACATTGTGATTGGTCGAAACAGGTGAGTAGAAACATTGTGATTGGTCGAAACAGGTGAGTAGAAACATTGTGATTGGTCGAAACAGGTGAGTAGAAACATTGTGATTGGTCGAAACAGGTGAGTAGAAACATTGTGATTGGTCAAAACAGGTGAGTAGAAACATTGTGATTGGACGAAACAGGTGAGTAGAAACATTGTGATTGGTCGAAACAGGTGAGTAGAAACATTGTGATTGGTCAAAACAGGTGAGTAGAAACATTGTGATTGGTCGAAACAGGTGAGTAGAAACATTGTGATTGGTCGAAACAGGTGAGTAGAAACATTGTGATTGGTCGAAACAGGTGAGTAGAAACATTGTGATTGGTCGAAACAGGTGAGTAGAAACATTGTGATTGGTCGAAACAGGTGAGTAGAAACATTGTGATTGGTCGAAACAGGTGAGTAGAAACATTGTGATTGGTCGAAACAGGTGAGTAGAAACATTGTGATTGGTCGAAACAGGTGAGTAGAAACATTGTGATTGGTCGAAACAGGTGAGTAGAAACATTGTGATTGGTCGAAACAGGTGAGTAGAAACATTGTGATTGGTCGAAACAGGTGAGTAGAAACATTGTGATTGGTCGAAACAGGTGAGTAGAAACATTGTGATTGGTCGAAACAGGTGAGTAGAAACATTGTGATTGGTCGAAACAGGTGAGTAGAAACATTGTGATTGGTCGAAACAGGTGAGTAGAAACATTGTGATTGGTCGAAACAGGTGAGTAGAAACATTGTGATTGGTCGAAACAGGTGAGTAGAAACATTGTGATTGGTCGAAACAGGTGAGTAGAAACATTGCGATTGGTCGAAATAGGTGAGTAGAAACATTGTGATTGGTCGAAACAGGTGAGTAGAAACATTGTGATTGGTCGAAACAGGTGAGTAGAAACATTGTGATTGGTCAAAATAGGTGAGTAGAAACATTGTGATTGGTCGAAACAGGTGAGTAGAAACATTGCGATTGGTCGAAATAGGTGAGTAGAAACATTGTGATTGGTCGAAACAGGTGAGTAGAAACATTGCGATTGGTCGAAACAGGTGAGTAGAAACATTGTGATTGGTCGAAATAGGTGAGTAGAAACATTGTGATTGGTCGAAACAGGTGAGTAGAAACATTGCGATTGGTCGAAATAGGTGAGTAGAAACATTGTGATTGGTCGAAATAGGTGAGTAGAAACATTGTGATTGGTCGAAACAGGTGAGTAGAAACATTGTGATTGGTCAAAATAGGTGAGTAGAAACATTGTGATTGGTCGAAACAGGTGAGTAGAAACATTGCGATTGGTCGAAATAGGTGAGTAGAAACATTGTGATTGGTCGAAACAGGTGAGTAGAAACATTGCGATTGGTCGAAACAGGTGAGTAGAAACATTGCGATTGGTCGAAATAGGTGAGTAGAAACATTGTGATTGGTCGAAACAGGTGAGTAGAAACATTGCGATTGGTCGAAATAGGTGAGTAGAAACATTGCGATTGGTCGAAATAGGTGAGTAGAAACATTGTGATTGGTCGAAACAGGTGAGTAGAAACATTGCGATTGGTCGAAATAGGTGAGTAGAAACATTGTGATTGGTCGAAACAGGTGAGTAGAAACATTGTGATTGGTCGAAACAGGTGAGTAGAAACATTGTGATTGGTCGAAACAGGTGAGTAGAAACATTGTGATTGGTCGAAACAGGTGAGTAGAAACATTGTGATTGGTCGAAACAGGTGAGTAGAAACATTGTGATTGGTCGAAACAGGTGAGTAGAAACATTGTGATTGGTCGAAACAGGTGAGTAGAAACATTGTGATTGGTCGAAACAGGTGAGTAGAAACATTGTGATTGGTCGAAACAGGTGAGTAGAAACATTGTGATTGGTCGAAACAGGTGAGTAGAAACATTGTGATTGGTCGAAACAGGTGAGTAGAAACATTGTGATTGGTCGAAACAGGTGAGTAGAAACATTGTGATTGGTCGAAACAGGTGAGTAGAAACATTGTGATTGGTCGAAACAGGTGAGTAGAAACATTGTGATTGGTCGAAACAGGTGAGTAGAAACATTGTGATTGGTCGAAACAGGTGAGTAGAAACATTGTGATTGGTCGAAACAGGTGAGTAGAAACATTGTGATTGGTCGAAACAGGTGAGTAGAAACATTGTGATTGGTCGAAACAGGTGAGTAGAAACATTGTGATTGGTCGAAACAGGTGAGTAGAAACATTGTGATTGGTCGAAACAGGTGAGTAGAAACATTGTGATTGGTCGAAACAGGTGAGTAGAAACATTGTGATTGGTCGAAACAGGTGAGTAGAAACATTGTGATTGGTCGAAACAGGTGAGTAGAAACATTGTGATTGGTCGAAACAGGTGAGTAGAAACATTGTGATTGGTCGAAACAGGTGAGTAGAAACATTGTGATTGGTCGAAACAGGTGAGTAGAAACATTGTGATTGGTCGAAACAGGTGAGTAGAAACATTGTGATTGGTCGAAACAGGTGAGTAGAAACATTGTGATTGGTCGAAACAGGTGAGTAGAAACATTGTGATTGGTCGAAACAGGTGAGTAGAAACATTGTGATTGGTCGAAACAGGTGAGTAGAAACATTGTGATTGGTCGAAACAGGTGAGTAGAAACATTGTGATTGGTCAAAACAGGTGAGTAGAAACATTGTGATTGGTCGAAACAGGTGAGTAGAAACATTGTGATTGGTCGAAACAGGTGAGTAGAAACATTGTGATTGGTCGAAACAGGTGAGTAGAAACATTGTGATTGGTCGAAACAGGTGAGTAGAAACATTGTGATTGGTCGAAACAGGTGAGTAGAAACATTGTGATTGGTCGAAACAGGTGAGTAGAAACATTGTGATTGGTCGAAACAGGTGAGTAGAAACATTGTGATTGGTCGAAACAGGTGAGTAGAAACATTGTGATTGGTCGAAACAGGTGAGTAGAAACATTGTGATTGGTCGAAACAGGTGAGTAGAAACATTGTGATTGGTCGAAACAGGTGAGTAGAAACATTGTGATTGGTCGAAACAGGTGAGTAGAAACATTGTGATTGGTCGAAACAGGTGAGTAGAAACATTGTGATTGGTCGAAACAGGTGAGTAGAAACATTGCGATTGGTCGAAATAGGTGAGTAGAAACATTGTGATTGGTCGAAATAGGTGAGTAGAAACATTGTGATTGGTCGAAACAGGTGAGTAGAAACATTGTGATTGGTCAAAATAGGTGAGTAGAAACATTGTGATTGGTCGAAACAGGTGAGTAGAAACATTGCGATTGGTCGAAATAGGTGAGTAGAAACATTGTGATTGGTCGAAACAGGTGAGTAGAAACATTGCGATTGGTCGAAACAGGTGAGTAGAAACATTGCGATTGGTCGAAATAGGTGAGTAGAAACATTGTGATTGGTCGAAACAGGTGAGTAGAAACATTGCGATTGGTCGAAATAGGTGAGTAGAAACATTGTGATTGGTCGAAATAGGTGAGTAGAAACATTGTGATTGGTCGAAACAGGTGAGTAGAAACATTGTGATTGGTCAAAATAGGTGAGTAGAAACATTGTGATTGGTCGAAACAGGTGAGTAGAAACATTGCGATTGGTCGAAATAGGTGAGTAGAAACATTGTGATTGGTCGAAACAGGTGAGTAGAAACATTGCGATTGGTCGAAACAGGTGAGTAGAAACATTGCGATTGGTCGAAATAGGTGAGTAGAAACATTGTGATTGGTCGAAACAGGTGAGTAGAAACATTGCGATTGGTCGAAATAGGTGAGTAGAAACATTGCGATTGGTCGAAATAGGTGAGTAGAAACATTGTGATTGGTCGAAACAGGTGAGTAGAAACATTGCGATTGGTCGAAATAGGTGAGTAGAAACATTGTGATTGGTCGAAACAGGTGAGTAGAAACATTGCGATTGGTCGAAATAGGTGAGTAGAAACATTGTGATTGGTCGAAACAGGTGAGTAGAAACATTGTGATTGGTCAAAATAGGTGAGTAGAAACATTGTGATTGGTCGAAACAGGTGAGTAGAAACATTGCGATTGGTCGAAATAGGTGAGTAGAAACATTGTGATTGGTCGAAACAGGTGAGTAGAAACATTGCGATTGGTCGAAACAGGTGAGTAGAAACATTGCGATTGGTCGAAATAGGTGAGTAGAAACATTGTGATTGGTCGAAACAGGTGAGTAGAAACATTGCGATTGGTCGAAATAGGTGAGTAGAAACATTGCGATTGGTCGAAATAGGTGAGTAGAAACATTGTGATTGGTCGAAATAGGTGAGTAGAAACATTGTGATTGGTCGAAACAGGTGAGTAGAAACATTGCGATTGGTCGAAATAGGTGAGTAGAAACATTGTGATTGGTCGAAACAGGTGAGTAGAAACATTGTGATTGGTCAAAATAGGTGAGTAGAAACATTGTGATTGGTCGAAACAGGTGAGTAGAAACATTGCGATTGGTCGAAATAGGTGAGTAGAAACATTGTGATTGGTCGAAACAGGTGAGTAGAAACATTGCGATTGGTCGAAACAGGTGAGTAGAAACATTGCGATTGGTCGAAATAGGTGAGTAGAAACATTGTGATTGGTCGAAACAGGTGAGTAGAAACATTGCGATTGGTCGAAATAGGTGAGTAGAAACATTGCGATTGGTCGAAATAGGTGAGTAGAAACATTGTGATTGGTCGAAACAGGTGAGTAGAAACATTGCGATTGGTCGAAATAGGTGAGTAGAAACATTGTGATTGGTCGAAACAGGTGAGTAGAAACATTGCGATTGGTCGAAATAGGTGAGTAGAAACATTGCGATTGGTCGAAATAGGTGAGTAGAAACATTGCGATTGGTCGAAATAGGTGAGTAGAAACATTGCGATTGGTCGAAACAGGTGAGTAGAAACATTGCGATTGGTCGAAATAGGTGAGTAGAAACATTGTGATTGGTCGAAACAGGTGAGTAGAAACATTGCGATTGGTCGAAACAGGTGAGTAGAAACATTGCGATTGGTCGAAATAGGTGAGTAGAAACATTGTGATTGGTCGAAACAGGTGAGTAGAAACATTGCGATTGGTCGAAACAGGTGAGTAGAAACATTGCGATTGGTCGAAACAGGTGAGTAGAAACATTGTGATTGGTCGAAATAGGTGAGTAGAAACATTGCGATTGGTCGAAATAGGTGAGTAGAAACATTGTGATTGGTCGAAATAGGTGAGTAGAAACATTGCGATTGGTCGAAACAGGTGAGTAGAAACATTGCGATTGGTCGAAACAGGTGAGTAGAAACATTGCGATTGGTCGAAACAGGTGAGTAGAAACATTGCGATTGGTCGAAATAGGTGAGTAGAAACATTGTGATTGGTCGAAATAGGTGAGTAGAAACATTGCGATTGGTCGAAACAGGTGAGTAGAAACATTGCGATTGGTCGAAATAGGTGAGTAGAAACATTGTGATTGGTCGAAATAGGTGAGTAGAAACATTGTGATTGGTCGAAACAGGTGAGTAGAAACATTGCGATTGGTCGAAACAGGTGAGTAGAAACATTGCGATTGGTCGAAACAGGTGAGTAGAAACATTGCGATTGGTCGAAATAGGTGAGTAGAAACATTGTGATTGGTCGAAATAGGTGAGTAGAAACATTGCGATTGGTCGAAACAGGTGAGTAGAAACATTGCGATTGGTCGAAATAGGTGAGTAGAAACATTGTGATTGGTCGAAATAGGTGAGTAGAAACATTGTGATTGGTCGAAACAGGTGAGTAGAAACATTGCGATTGGTCGAAACAGGTGAGTAGAAACATTGCGATTGGTCGAAATAGGTGAGTAGAAACATTGTGATTGGTCGAAATAGGTGAGTAGAAACATTGCGATTGGTCGAAACAGGTGAGTAGAAACATTGCGATTGGTCGAAATAGGTGAGTAGAAACATTGTGATTGGTCGAAATAGGTGAGTAGAAACATTGCGATTGGTCGAAACAGGTGAGTAGAAACATTGCGATTGGTCGAAATAGGTGAGTAGAAACATTGTGATTGGTCGAAATAGGTGAGTAGAAACATTGTGATTGGTCGAAATAGGTGAGTAGAAACATTGCGATTGGTCGAAACAGGTGAGTAGAAACATTGCGATTGGTCGAAACAGGTGAGTAGAAACATTGCGATTGGTCGAAATAGGTGAGTAGAAACATTGTGATTGGTCGAAATAGGTGAGTAGAAACATTGCGATTGGTCGAAACAGGTGAGTAGAAACATTGCGATTGGTCGAAATAGGTGAGTAGAAACATTGTGATTGGTCGAAATAGGTGAGTAGAAACATTGTGATTGGTCGAAACAGGTGAGTAGAAACATTGTGATTGGTCGAAATAGGTGAGTAGAAACATTGTGATTGGTCGAAACAGGTGAGTAGAAACATTGTGATTGGTCGAAATAGGTGAGTAGAAACATTGTGATTGGTCGAAACAGGTGAGTAGAAACATTGTGATTGGTCGAAACAGGTGAGTAGAAACATTGCGATTGGTCGAAATAGGTGAGTAGAAGCATTGCGATTGGTCGAAATAGGTGAGTAGAAACATTGTGATTGGTCGAAACAGGTGAGTAGAAACATTGTGATTGGTCGAAATAGGTGAGTAGAAACATTGTGATTGGTCGAAATAGGTGAGTTGAAACATTGTGATTGGTCGAAATAGGTGAGTTGAAACATTGTGATTGGTCAAAATAGGTGAGTAGAAACATTGTGATTGGTCGAAACATGTGAGTAGAAACATTGTGATTGGTCGAAACAGGTGAGTAGAAACATTGTGATTGGTCGAAATAGGTGAGTAGAAACATTGTGATTGGTCGAAACAGGTGAGTTGAAACATTGTGATTGGTCGAAACAGGTGAGTAGAAACATTGTGATTGGTCGAAACAGGTGAGTAGAAACATTGTGATTGGTCGAAACAGGTGAGTAGAAACATTGTGATTGGTCGAAACAGGTGAGTAGAAACATTGTGATTGGTCGAAACAGGTGAGTAGAAACATTGTGATTGGTCGAAACAGGTGAGTAGAAACATTGTGATGGGTCGAAACATGTGAGTAGAAACATTGTGATTAGTCGAAACAGGTGAGTAGAAACATTGTGATTGGTCGAAATAGGTGAGTAGAAACATTGTGATTGGTCGAAACAGGTGAGTAGAAACATTGTGATTGGTCGAAACAGGTGAGTAGAAACATTGTGATTGGTCGAAACAGGTGAGTAGAAACATTGTGATTGGTCGAAACAGGTGAGTAGAAACATTGTGATTGGTCGAAACAGGTGAGTTGAAACATTGTGATTGGTCGAAACAGGTGAGTAGAAACATTGTGATTAGTCGAAACAGGTGAGTAGAAACATTGTGATTGGTCGAAATAGGTGAGTAGAAACATTGTGATTGGTCGAAACAGGTGAGTTGAAACATTGTGATTGGTCGAAACAGGTGAGTAGAAACATTGTGATTGGTCGAAACAGGTGAGTAGAAACATTGTGATTGGTCGAAACAGGTGAGTAGAAACATTGTGATTGGTCGAAACATGTGAGTAGAAACATTGTGATTGGTCGAAATAGGTGAGTAGAAACATTGTGATTGGTCGAAATAGGTGAGTAGAAACATTGTGATTGGTCGAAATAGGTGAGTAGAAACATTGTGATTGGTCGAAACAGGTGAGTAGAAACATTGTGATTGGTCGAAACAGGTGAGTTGAAACATTGTGATTGGTCGAAACAGGTGAGTAGAAACATTGTGATTGGTCGAAACAGGTGAGTAGAAACATTGTGATTGGTCGAAACAGGTGAGTAGAAACATTGTGATTGGTCGAAACAGGTGAGTAGAAACATTGTGATTGGTCGAAACAGGTGAGTAGAAACATTGTGATTGGTCGAAACAGGTGAGTAGAAACATTGTGATGGGTCGAAACATGTGAGTAGAAACATTGTGATTGGTCGAAACAGGTGAGTAGAAACATTGTGATTGGTCGAAACAGGTGAGTAGAAACATTGTGATTGGTCGAAACATGTGAGTAGAAACATTGTGATTGGACGAAACAGGTGAGTTGAAACATTGTGATTGGTCGAAACATGTGAGTAGAAACATTGTGATTGGACGAAACAGGTGAGTTGAAACATTGTGATTGGTCAAAACAGGTGAGTAGAAACATTGTGATTGGTCGAAACATGTGAGTAGAAACATTGTGATTGGACGAAACAGGTGAGTTGAAACATTGTGATTGGTCGAAACATGTGAGTAGAAACATTGTGATTGGACGAAACAGGTGAGTTGAAACATTGTGATTGGTCGAAACATGTGAGTAGAAACATTGTGATTGGACGAAACAGGTGAGTTGAAACATTGTGATTGGTCAAAACAGGTGAGTAGAAACATTGTGATTGGTCGAAACATGTGAGTAGAAACATTGTGATTGGACGAAACAGGTGAGTTGAAACATTGTGATTGGTCAAAACATGTGAGTAGAAACATTGTGATTGGTCGAAACAGGTGAGTAGAAACATTGTGATTGGTCAAAACAGGTGAGTAGAAACATTGTGATTGGTCGAAACATGTGAGTAGAAACATTGTGATTGGACGAAACAGGTGAGTTGAAACATTGTGATTGGTCAAAACATGTGAGTAGAAACATTGTGATTGGTCGAAACAGGTGAGTAGAAACATTGTGATTGGTCGAAACAGGTGAGTAGAAACATTGTGATTGGTCAAAACAGGTGAGTAGAAACATTGTGATTGGTCGAAACAGGTGAGTAGAAACATTGTGATTGGTCGAAACAGGTGAGTAGAAACATTGTGATTGGTCGAAACATGTGAGTAGAAACATTGTGATTGGACGAAACAGGTGAGTTGAAACATTGTGATTGGTCGAAACATGTGAGTAGAAACATTGTGATTGGACGAAACAGGTGAGTTGAAACATTGTGATTGGTCAAAACAGGTGAGTAGAAACATTGTGATTGGTCGAAACATGTGAGTAGAAACATTGTGATTGGACGAAACAGGTGAGTTGAAACATTGTGATTGGTCAAAACATGTGAGTAGAAACATTGTGATTGGTCGAAACAGGTGAGTAGAAACATTGTGATTGGTCAAAACAGGTGAGTAGAAACATTGTGATTGGTCAAAACAGGTGAGTAGAAACATTGTGATTGGTCGAAACAGGTGAGTAGAAACATTGTGATTGGTCGAAACAGGTGAGTAGAAACATTGTGATTGGTCGAAACATGTGAGTAGAAACATTGTGATTGGTCGAAACAGGTGAGTTGAAACATTGTGATTGGTCGAAACAGGTGAGTAGAAACATTGTGATTGGTCGAAACATGTGAGTAGAAACATTGTGATTGGACGAAACAGGTGAGTTGAAACATTGTGATTGGTCAAAACATGTGAGTAGAAACATTGTGATTGGTCGAAACAGGTGAGTAGAAACATTGTGATTGGTCGAAACAGGTGAGTAGAAACATTGTGATTGGTCAAAACAGGTGAGTAGAAACATTATGATTGGTCGAAACAGGTGAGTAGAAACATTGTGATTGGTCGAAACAGGTGAGTAGAAACATTGTGATTGGTCGAAACATGTGAGTAGAAACATTGTGATTGGACGAAACAGGTGAGTTGAAACATTGTGATTGGTCGAAACAGGTGAGTAGAAACATTGTGATTGGTCGAAACAGGTGAGTAGAAACATTGTGATTGGTCGAAACAGGTGAGTAGAAACATTGTGATTGGTCGAAACAGGTGAGTAGAAACATTGTGATTGGTCGAAACCGGTGAGTAGAAACATTGTGATTGGTCGAAACATGTGAGTAGAAACATTGTGATTGGACGAAACAGGTGAGTTGAAACATTGTGATTGGTCGAAACAGGTGAGTAGAAACATTGTGATTGGTCAAAACAGGTGAGTAGAAACATTGTGATTGGTCGAAACAGGTGAGTAGAAACATTGTGATTGGTCGAAATAGGTGAGTAGAAACATTGCGATTGGTCGAAACAGGTGAGTAGAAACATTGTGATTGGTCAAAACAGGTGAGTAGAAACATTGTGATTGGTCGAAACAGGTGAGTAGAAACATTGTGATTGGTCGAAACAGGTGAGTAGAAACATTGTGATTGGTCGAAACAGGTGAGTAGAAACATTGTGATTGGTCGAAACAGGTGAGTAGAAACATTGTGATTGGTCGAAACAGGTGAGTAGAAACATTGTGATTGGTCGAAACAGGTGAGTAGAAACATTGTGATTGGTCGAAACAGGTGAGTAGAAACATTGTGATTGGTCGAAATAGGTGAGTAGAAACATTGTGATTGGTCGAAACAGGTGAGTAGAAACATTGTGATTGGTCGAAATAGGTGAGTAGAAACATTGTGATTGGTCGATACAGGTGAGTAGAAACATTGTGATTGGTCGAAACAGGTGAGTAGAAACATTGTGATTGGTCGAAACAGGTGAGTAGAAACATTGTGATTGGTCGAAACAGGTGAGTAGAAACATTGTGATTGGTCGAAACAGGTGAGTAGAAACATTGTGATGGGTCGAAACATGTGAGTAGAAACATTGTGATTGGTCGAAACAGGTGAGTAGAAACATTGTGATTGGTCGAAACAGGTGAGTAGAAACATTGTGATTGGTCGAAACATGTGAGTAGAAACATTGTGATTGGACGAAACAGGTGAGTTGAAACATTGTGATTGGTCGAAACATGTGAGTAGAAACATTGTGATTGGACGAAACAGGTGAGTTGAAACATTGTGTTTGGTCAAAACAGGTGAGTAGAAACATTGTGATTGGTCGAAACATGTGAGTAGAAACATTGTGATTGGACGAAACAGGTGAGTTGAAACATTGTGATTGGTCGAAACATGTGAGTAGAAACATTGTGATTGGACGAAACAGGTGAGTTGAAACATTGTGATTGGTCGAAACATGTGAGTAGAAACATTGTGATTGGACGAAACAGGTGAGTTGAAACATTGTGATTGGTCAAAACAGGTGAGTAGAAACATTGTGATTGGTCGAAACATGTGAGTAGAAACATTGTGATTGGACGAAACAGGTGAGTTGAAACATTGTGATTGGTCGAAACAGGTGAGTTGAAACATTGTGATTGGTCGAAACAGGTGAGTAGAAACATTGTGATTGGTCGAAACAGGTGAGTTGAAACATTGTGATTGGTCGAAACAGGTGAGTAGAAACATTGTGATTAGTCGAAACAGGTGAGTAGAAACATTGTGATTGGTCGAAATAGGTGAGTAGAAACATTGTGATTGGTCGAAACAGGTGAGTTGAAACATTGTGATTGGTCGAAACAGGTGAGTAGAAACATTGTGATTGGTCGAAACAGGTGAGTAGAAACATTGTGATTGGTCGAAACAGGTGAGTAGAAACATTGTGATTGGTCGAAACAGGTGAGTAGAAACATTGTGATTGGTCGAAACAGGTGAGTAGAAACATTGTGATTGGTCGAAACAGGTGAGTAGAAACATTGTGATGGGTCGAAACATGTGAGTAGAAACATTGTGATTAGTCGAAACAGGTGAGTAGAAACATTGTGATTGGTCGAAATAGGTGAGTAGAAACATTGTGATTGGTCGAAACAGGTGAGTAGAAACATTGTGATTGGTCGAAACAGGTGAGTAGAAACATTGTGATTGGTCGAAACAGGTGAGTAGAAACATTGTGATTGGTCGAAACAGGTGAGTAGAAACATTGTGATTGGTCGAAACAGGTGAGTTGAAACATTGTGATTGGTCGAAACAGGTGAGTAGAAACATTGTGATTAGTCGAAACAGGTGAGTAGAAACATTGTGATTGGTCGAAATAGGTGAGTAGAAACATTGTGATTGGTCGAAACAGGTGAGTTGAAACATTGTGATTGGTCGAAACAGGTGAGTAGAAACATTGTGATTGGTCGAAACAGGTGAGTAGAAACATTGTGATTGGTCGAAACAGGTGAGTAGAAACATTGTGATTGGTCGAAACATGTGAGTAGAAACATTGTGATTGGTCGAAATAGGTGAGTAGAAACATTGTGATTGGTCGAAATAGGTGAGTAGAAACATTGTGATTGGTCGAAATAGGTGAGTAGAAACATTGTGATTGGTCGAAACAGGTGAGTAGAAACATTGTGATTGGTCGAAACAGGTGAGTTGAAACATTGTGATTGGTCGAAACAGGTGAGTAGAAACATTGTGATTGGTCGAAACAGGTGAGTAGAAACATTGTGATTGGTCGAAACAGGTGAGTAGAAACATTGTGATTGGTCGAAACAGGTGAGTAGAAACATTGTGATTGGTCGAAACAGGTGAGTAGAAACATTGTGATTGGTCGAAACAGGTGAGTAGAAACATTGTGATGGGTCGAAACATGTGAGTAGAAACATTGTGATTGGTCGAAACAGGTGAGTAGAAACATTGTGATTGGTCGAAACAGGTGAGTAGAAACATTGTGATTGGTCGAAACATGTGAGTAGAAACATTGTGATTGGACGAAACAGGTGAGTTGAAACATTGTGATTGGTCGAAACATGTGAGTAGAAACATTGTGATTGGACGAAACAGGTGAGTTGAAACATTGTGATTGGTCAAAACAGGTGAGTAGAAACATTGTGATTGGTCGAAACATGTGAGTAGAAACATTGTGATTGGACGAAACAGGTGAGTTGAAACATTGTGATTGGTCGAAACATGTGAGTAGAAACATTGTGATTGGACGAAACAGGTGAGTTGAAACATTGTGATTGGTCGAAACATGTGAGTAGAAACATTGTGATTGGACGAAACAGGTGAGTTGAAACATTGTGATTGGTCAAAACAGGTGAGTAGAAACATTGTGATTGGTCGAAACATGTGAGTAGAAACATTGTGATTGGACGAAACAGGTGAGTTGAAACATTGTGATTGGTCAAAACATGTGAGTAGAAACATTGTGATTGGTCGAAACAGGTGAGTAGAAACATTGTGATTGGTCAAAACAGGTGAGTAGAAACATTGTGATTGGTCGAAACATGTGAGTAGAAACATTGTGATTGGACGAAACAGGTGAGTTGAAACATTGTGATTGGTCAAAACATGTGAGTAGAAACATTGTGATTGGTCGAAACAGGTGAGTAGAAACATTGTGATTGGTCGAAACAGGTGAGTAGAAACATTGTGATTGGTCAAAACAGGTGAGTAGAAACATTGTGATTGGTCGAAACAGGTGAGTAGAAACATTGTGATTGGTCGAAACAGGTGAGTAGAAACATTGTGATTGGTCGAAACATGTGAGTAGAAACATTGTGATTGGACGAAACAGGTGAGTTGAAACATTGTGATTGGTCGAAACATGTGAGTAGAAACATTGTGATTGGACGAAACAGGTGAGTTGAAACATTGTGATTGGTCAAAACAGGTGAGTAGAAACATTGTGATTGGTCGAAACATGTGAGTAGAAACATTGTGATTGGACGAAACAGGTGAGTTGAAACATTGTGATTGGTCAAAACATGTGAGTAGAAACATTGTGATTGGTCGAAACAGGTGAGTAGAAACATTGTGATTGGTCAAAACAGGTGAGTAGAAACATTGTGATTGGTCGAAACATGTGAGTAGAAACATTGTGATTGGACGAAACAGGTGAGTTGAAACATTGTGATTGGTCAAAACATGTGAGTAGAAACATTGTGATTGGTCGAAACAGGTGAGTAGAAACATTGTGATTGGTCGAAACAGGTGAGTAGAAACATTGTGATTGGTCAAAACAGGTGAGTAGAAACATTGTGATTGGTCGAAACAGGTGAGTAGAAACATTGTGATTGGTCGAAACAGGTGAGTAGAAACATTGTGATTGGTCGAAACATGTGAGTAGAAACATTGTGATTGGACGAAACAGGTGAGTTGAAACATTGTGATTGGTCGAAACAGGTGAGTAGAAACATTGTGATTGGTCGAAACAGGTGAGTAGAAACATTGTGATTGGTCGAAACAGGTGAGTAGAAACATTGTGATTGGTCGAAACAGGTGAGTAGAAACATTGTGATTGGTCGAAACCGGTGAGTAGAAACATTGTGATTGGTCGAAACATGTGAGTAGAAACATTGTGATTGGACGAAACAGGTGAGTTGAAACATTGTGATTGGTCGAAACAGGTGAGTAGAAACATTGTGATTGGTCAAAACAGGTGAGTAGAAACATTGTGATTGGTCGAAACAGGTGAGTAGAAACATTGTGATTGGTCGAAATAGGTGAGTAGAAACATTGCGATTGGTCGAAACAGGTGAGTAGAAACATTGTGATTGGTCAAAACAGGTGAGTAGAAACATTGTGATTGGTCGAAACAGGTGAGTAGAAACATTGTGATTGGTCGAAACAGGTGAGTAGAAACATTGTGATTGGTCGAAACAGGTGAGTAGAAACATTGTGATTGGTCGAAACAGGTGAGTAGAAACATTGTGATTGGTCGAAACAGGTGAGTAGAAACATTGTGATTGGTCGAAACAGGTGAGTAGAAACATTGTGATTGGTCGAAACAGGTGAGTAGAAACATTGTGATTGGTCGAAATAGGTGAGTAGAAACATTGTGATTGGTCGAAACAGGTGAGTAGAAACATTGTGATTGGTCGAAATAGGTGAGTAGAAACATTGTGATTGGTCGATACAGGTGAGTAGAAACATTGTGATTGGTCGAAACAGGTGAGTAGAAACATTGTGATTGGTCGAAACAGGTGAGTAGAAACATTGTGATTGGTCGAAACAGGTGAGTAGAAACATTGTGATTGGTCGAAACAGGTGAGTAGAAACATTGTGATGGGTCGAAACATGTGAGTAGAAACATTGTGATTGGTCGAAACAGGTGAGTAGAAACATTGTGATTGGTCGAAACAGGTGAGTAGAAACATTGTGATTGGTCGAAACATGTGAGTAGAAACATTGTGATTGGACGAAACAGGTGAGTTGAAACATTGTGATTGGTCGAAACATGTGAGTAGAAACATTGTGATTGGACGAAACAGGTGAGTTGAAACATTGTGTTTGGTCAAAACAGGTGAGTAGAAACATTGTGATTGGTCGAAACATGTGAGTAGAAACATTGTGATTGGACGAAACAGGTGAGTTGAAACATTGTGATTGGTCGAAACATGTGAGTAGAAACATTGTGATTGGACGAAACAGGTGAGTTGAAACATTGTGATTGGTCGAAACATGTGAGTAGAAACATTGTGATTGGACGAAACAGGTGAGTTGAAACATTGTGATTGGTCAAAACAGGTGAGTAGAAACATTGTGATTGGTCGAAACATGTGAGTAGAAACATTGTGATTGGACGAAACAGGTGAGTTGAAACATTGTGATTGGTCAAAACATGTGAGTAGAAACATTGTGATTGGTCGAAACAGGTGAGTAGAAACATTGTGATTGGTCAAAACAGGTGAGTAGAAACATTGTGATTGGTCGAAACATGTGAGTAGAAACATTGTGATTGGACGAAACAGGTGAGTTGAAACATTGTGATTGGTCAAAACAGGTGAGTAGAAACATTGTGATTGGTCGAAACAGGTGAGTAGAAACATTGTGATTGGTCGAAACAGGTGAGTAGAAACATTGTGATTGGTCGAAACAGGTGAGTAGAAACATTGTGATTGGTCGAAACAGGTTGGTAGAAACATTGTGATTGGTCGAAACAGGTGAGTAGAAACATTGTGATTGGTCGAAACAGGTGAGTAGAAACATTGTGATTGGTCGAAACAGGTGAGTAGAAACATTGTGATTGGTCGAAATAGGTGAGTAGAAACATTGTGATTGGTCGAAACAGGTGAGTAGAAACATTGTGATTGGTCGAAATAGGTGAGTAGAAACATTGTGATTGGTCGAAACAGGTGAGTAGAAACATTGTGATTGGTCGAAACAGGTGAGTAGAAACATTGTGATTGGTCGAAACAGGTGAGTAGAAACATTGTGATGGGTCGAAACATGTGAGTAGAAACATTGTGATTGGTCGAAACAGGTGAGTAGAAACATTGTGATTGGTCGAAACAGGTGAGTAGAAACATTGTGATTGGTCGAAACATGTGAGTAGAAACATTGTGATTGGACGAAACAGGTGAGTTGAAACATTGTGATTGGTCGAAACATGTGAGTAGAAACATTGTGATTGGACGAAACAGGTGAGTTGAAACATTGTGATTGGTCAAAACAGGTGAGTAGAAACATTGTGATTGGTCGAAACATGTGAGTAGAAACATTGTGATTGGACGAAACAGGTGAGTTGAAACATTGTGATTGGTCAAAACATGTGAGTAGAAACATTGTGATTGGTCGAAACAGGTGAGTAGAAACATTGTGATTGGTCAAAACAGGTGAGTAGAAACATTGTGATTGGTCGAAACATGTGAGTAGAAACATTGTGATTGGACGAAACAGGTGAGTTGAAACATTGTGATTGGTCAAAACATGTGAGTAGAAACATTGTGATTGGTCGAAACAGGTGAGTAGAAACATTGTGATTGGTCGAAACAGGTGAGTAGAAACATTGTGATTGGTCAAAACAGGTGAGTAGAAACATTGTGATTGGTCGAAACAGGTGAGTGGAAACATTGTGATTGGTCGAAACAGGTGAGTAGAAACATTGTGATTGGTCGAAACATGTGAGTAGAAACATTGTGATTGGACGAAACAGGTGAGTTGAAACATTGTGATTGGTCGAAACATGTGAGTAGAAACATTGTGATTGGACGAAACAGGTGAGTTGAAACATTGTGATTGGTCAAAACAGGTGAGTAGAAACATTGTGATTGGTCGAAACATGTGAGTAGAAACATTGTGATTGGACGAAACAGGTGAGTTGAAACATTGTGATTGGTCAAAACATGTGAGTAGAAACATTGTGATTGGTCGAAACAGGTGAGTAGAAACATTGTGATTGGTCAAAACAGGTGAGTAGAAAGATTGTGATTGGTCGAAACATGTGAGTAGAAACATTGTGATTGGACGAAACAGGTGAGTTGAAACATTGTGATTGGTCAAAACATGTGAGTAGAAACATTGTGATTGGTCGAAACAGGTGAGTAGAAACATTGTGATTGGTCGAAACAGGTGAGTAGAAACATTGTGATTGGTCAAAACAGGTGAGTAGAAACATTGTGATTGGTCGAAACAGGTGAGTAGAAACATTGTGATTGGTCGAAACAGGTGAGTAGAAACATTGTGATTGGTCGAAACATGTGAGTAGAAACATTGTGATTGGACGAAACAGGTGAGTTGAAACATTGTGATTGGTCGAAACAGGTGAGTAGAAACATTGTGATTGGTCGAAACAGGTGAGTAGAAACATTGTGATTGGTCGAAACAGGTGAGTAGAAACATTGTGATTGGTCGAAACAGGTGAGTAGAAACATTGTGATTGGTCGAAACATGTGAGTAGAAACATTGTGATTGGACGAAACAGGTGAGTTGAAACATTGTGATTGGTCGAAACAGGTGAGTAGAAACATTGTGATTGGTCAAAACAGGTGAGTAGAAACATTGTGATTGGTCGAAACAGGTGAGTAGAAACATTGTGATTGGTCAAAACAGGTGAGTAGAAACATTGTGATTGGTCGAAACAGGTGAGTAGAAACATTGCGATTGGTCGAAACAGGTGAGTAGAAACATTGTGATTGGTCAAAACAGGTGAGTAGAAACATTGTGATTGGTCGAAACAGGTGAGTAGAAACATTGTGATTGGTCGAAATAGGTGAGTAGAAACATTGTGATTGGTCGAAACAGGTGGTAGAAACATTGTGATTAGTCAAAACAGGTGAGTAGAAACATTGTGATTGGTCGAAACAGGTGAGTAGAAACATTGTGATTGGTCGAAACAGGTGAGTAGAAACATTGTGATTGGTCGAAATAGGTGAGTAGAAACATTGTGATTGGTCGAAACAGGTGAGTAGAAACATTATGATTAGTGGTCGAAAAGCGACTGAACCCCTTTATTTTCCATCATAATTATTATTGCATATTCTAGAATATATTTATTGGAAATTTAAGAAGTAACACTAACGATTTTATTGGTTTATTTTATTGAAGATGGACGATTACATGATCAGCGACATCAACCAATCAGAAGCTACGATTGGCCAGGTCTCGACGTTGTCATGGAGTCCTATTACATACATTCTCGAGGTTAGTTCTAGCGTCGCAAACCCTCATATCGTAGTTTTTGTCATGTCAAATAATATGTATTTAATTATTCAAGCAAATAAAGTAATAAACCTTACCTATAGGCTTAGGTATCCAAGGACCAAGCAGTGTAAAAAAAGCTTGAGCCCAACGAACCCTTGAGATGGAGGAAGATGGCCGCTTGTCCATTCTTGATTTGGTTGTCACTCGGGTTGACTATGCTCTTTAAACAACTTGGTACCGCAAGCCTACAGATACTGGGCTCGTTCCCAATACCACTGCGTGTGCCCCTGAGTCTTACAAACGCGGTGTAGTTCGTGGTATATTTCATCGCATCTTTAACGCCAGTAAGGGTGGGATGGTTCCCAACTCTATACCGCTATTGGGGATTTTAAGAATATTCTTAGCAATAACCAATATACTGCAACAACTTTACGCTAGAGGTAACATTCTAGCTAGAAAGTTTTATCATGTATCTGTCCAAGTTAAAATTTCACACTTTCGTGCATACTGTACACCAATATACTGTATCAGCCTCTTGGCAAGTAATAATTATTCTACGATAATATTAGGGTTGCGTACAATAATTGTGCACGGCTTCTATTTAACCGAGGAAGAACCTACTGCATGTCGCTTTCGTTTGGTAACCTTGGAGTGCCAATGTTTTGTCACATTGCTTGCCGGTCTACCGAGAGCCTACCGGTCTACCGAGAGCCTACCGGTCTACCGAGAGCTTACCGGTCTACCTAGAGCCTACCGGTCTACCGAGAGCTTACCGGTCTACCGAGAGCTTACCGGTCTACCGAGAGCCTACCGGTCTACCGAGAGCCTACCGGTCTACCGAGAGCCTACCGGTCTACCGAGAGCTTGCTGGTCTACCGAGAGCTTACCGGTCTACCGAGAGCTTACCGGTCTACCGAGAGCCTACCGGTCTACCGAGAGCTTACCGGTCTACCGAGAGCTTACCGGTCTACCGAGAGCTTACCGGTCTACCGAGAGCTTACCAGTCTACCGAGAGCTTACCGGTCTACCGAGAGCTTACCGGTCTACCGAGAGCTTACCGGTCTACCGAGAGCCTACTGGTCTACCGAGAGCTTACCGGTCTACCGAGAGCTTACTGGTCTACCGAGAGCTTACCGGTCTACCGAGAACCTACCGGTCTACCGAGAGCTTACCGGTCTACCGAGAGCCTACCGGTCTACCGAGAGCTTACTGGTCTACCGAGAGCTTACCGGTCTACCGAGACCTTACCGGTCTACCGAGAGCCTACTGGTCTACCGAGAGCTTACCGGTCTACCGAGAGCTTACCGGTCTACCGAGAGCTTACCGGTCTACCGAGAGCTTACCAGTCTACCGAGAGCTTACCGGTCTACCGAGAGCTTACCGGTCTACCGAGAGCTTACCGGTCTACCGAGAGCCTACTGGTCTACCGAGAGCTTACCGGTCTACCGAGAGCTTACCGGTCTACCGAGAGCCTACCGGTCTACCGAGAGCCTACCGGTCTACCGAGAGCTTACCGGTCTACCGAGAGCTTACCGGTCTACCGAGAGCTTACCAGTCTACCGAGAACCTACCGGTCTACCGAGAGCTTACCGGTCTACCGAGAGCCTACCGGTCTACCGAGAGCCTACCGGTCTACCGAGAGCTTACCGGTCTACCGAGAGCTTACCGGTCTACCGAGAGCTTACAGGTCTACCGAGAGCCTACCGGTCTACCGAGAGCTTACCGGTCTACCGAGAGCTTACCGGTCTACCGAGAGCTTACCGGTCTACCGAGAGCCTACCGGTCTACCGAGAGCCTACCGGTCTACCGAGAGCCTACCGGTCTACCGAGAGCTTACCGGTCTACCGAGAGCTTACCGGTCTACCGAGAGCTTACCGGTCTACCGAGAGCCTACCGGTCTACCGAGAGCTTACCGGTCTACCGAGAGCCTACCGGTCTACCGAGAGCTTACCGGTCTACCGAGAGCCTACCGGTCTACCGAGAGCTTACCGGTCTACCGAGAGCCTACTGGTCTACCGAGAGCTTACCGGTCTACCGAGAGCCTACCGGTCTACCGAGAGCTTACCGGTCTACCGAGAGCTTACCAGTCTACCGAGAGCTTACCGGTCTACCGAGAGCTTACCGGTCTACCGAGAGCTTACCGGTCTACCGAGAGCTTACCGGTCTACCGAGAGCTTACCAGTCTACCGAGAGCTTACCGGTCTACCGAGAGCTTACCGGTCTACCGAGAGCCTACCGGTCTACCGAGAGCCTACCCGTCTACCGAGAGCTTACCGGTCTACCGAGAGCCTACCGGTCTACCAAGAGCTTACCGGTCTACCGAGAGCTTACCGGTCTACCGAGAGCCTACCGGTCTACCGAGAGCTTACCGGTCTACCGAGAGCTTACCGGTCTACCGAGAGCTTACCGGTCTACCGAGAGCTTACCGGTCTACCGAGAGCTTACCAGTCTACCGAGAGCTTACCGGTCTACCGAGAGCTTACCGGTCTACCGAGAGCCTACCGGTCTACCGAGAGCCTACCCGTCTACCGAGAGCTTACCGGTCTACCGAGAGCCTACCGGTCTACCAAGAGCTTACCGGTCTACCGAGAGCCTGTTAAATAGAATACGACAATCACATAACATTATTTTAGGTGCCGTCTGTATACATTTTCAGATTGAATCCCCTGCGTACATGGGCCCCCTAAGTAGTTTTTGTAGCAGATTGTTCGGTGTTTATACTGTACTGTATGTGTATGTAATATAATTAGTATCTAATATTTCGTGTTGTGCTATTTCGCTTTTACTATGGGCCCTTGCGGCTTGGAATAATAATATATATAAATATAAATCCAGATAATGAATTGAATGTTGCATGCGAAGAGTGATCAGCTGACAGCAGTCAGCTATATAGATCGATTAATTATATATAATGTTAATCTATCCCTGTGACGAACCCTAAAACATTGTGTTTAATAATTAAATTAATTATAATATTATGTTTTAGAGCAAAAAACCGAACGTGATTTCTTGGAGGTCTATATCCGAGATTGCGTTGCCAAGCAACAGCGACTGAACAGGGTTCTCGCTGAAACGAGATCGCGACTCAATAAGCACTTCATGGAGCGAATCGACGACGGAGGGATGCAGATAGTCGAGGAACAGATAAACCGACTGGAATTCATCGTGGAGAGTTTGCGTGGCGGTCATCGTCGCAGTGACATCACAAGTGGCGGTGATCCCGCTGAACAACAGTGACGTCACGCAATCTAGGGTCAGTAGATGCGAACTAAACATCGTAACGGACTACGTTGTTGTTGATATCGAGATGTTATTCTGCGTGTTGCAATCCTATTTACGTAATTTGTGGTGCAGGTCTAGTTAATTTATTTGGTGACGTCACAATAATGGTGTTAGTGTTCCTATAGTATTTTGTAAAGTTATACTTTATTACAATGCCACTACTACTTATTTCGTTTATTTCGTACACCAGCAAGCTGGGAACAGCATAAAGTAATGAGAATCTATAGAGAGCACAATAATTGTACCGGTAAGTAAGTAACAGTATAATACTTAAAGTAGAATTAAGTGGATGTAGGACAATTCGGTCCCGGACAATTCGGTCCGGACAATTCGGTCCGGACAATTCGGTCCGGACAATTCGGTCCGGACAATTCGGTCCCGGACAATTCGGTCCCGGACAATTCGGTCCCGGACAATTCGGTCCCGGACAATTCGGTCCCGGACAATTCGGTCCGGACAATTCGGTCCGGACAATTCGGTCCGGACAATTCGGTCCCGGACAATTCGGTCCCGGACAATTCGGTCCCGGACAATTCGGTCCGGACAATTCGGTCCGGACAATTCGGTCCGGACAATTCGGTCCCGGATAATTCGGTCCGGACAATTCGGTCCGGACAATTCGGTCCGGACAATTCGGTCCCGGACAATTCGGTCCCGGACAATTCGGTCCCGGACAATTCGGTTCCAAAACACTAAATAAATCGGACCGAATTGTCCGGGACCGAATTGTCCGGGACCGAATTGTCCTGCTTCCGGATTAAGTACAGTAGAAAATATACAAACAACCATACTTAAATAGAATAAGAATACAGCAGTATAATATAAACACACCATCGAAACTATACTAATATGAAGCAACATAAGTTAACATATC
Source organism: Nemertoderma westbladi (assembly GCA_032718475.1). Taxonomy (NCBI): domain Eukaryota; kingdom Metazoa; phylum Xenacoelomorpha; order Nemertodermatida; family Nemertodermatidae; genus Nemertoderma; species Nemertoderma westbladi. The sequence continues at coordinate 132,612 of JAUCBJ010009100.1, read as the reverse complement.
ACGTAATTCTTCTTCAGAGAAACCGTCAACAAAGTCTGGACCAGTTATGCACTTAATTATGTCGCGACAGCAATTTACGCGCCATAACTGAGAATTATCAATATAAATATTAAATATACTTCAACTTATTTATATCATTAGCACATAATTTATGTAAGTAAGGTTGATCAAGTTCATTACATAATCTTCTAAGATTCAGACCACACTTACTTCTACAGTCAAACAATGTAAGATATGATAGAAATCTAACGGGCAATTTACAAGATGTAATAATCGTTCTAGAAAAATTCAAAAAGCGCCTGCAGAGCATTACCCGTGGATGTGAAAAATGTATTAAACGTTCAACTATAAACCTATGTGCAGTAAAGGGAAGACCCCAAATCATACGTATATTATTATTCCATGCAGTAAATATCCTGGCGCATTCATGTGAAAACAAGTCCCATACCGGGCTGCCATAAAAACTAGTAGCATATATTCTCTGTATATTAGTCAAGCAATATGAGCCTGCAAAATAGAATTCTTGTCTCAAATTTGCTAGTTTGCCTAAAAATGCACCACGTTTCATGAGTGTATCCGCAGCCAAATAGCACCTATAGTCCAGGACAATTCCCAAATGGGTTGCCTGTCGTACCCATGGTAACGAAATTCCAGAAATAACAATATTTACCTGAGGAGGGCACCAATTAAAATTAAAGGGTATACATTTCGATTTACACTTTGATTGATTTACATTAACACTCAGGCGAAGCTTAAATTCTGCACAAAACCTTTCACAAATGTCTATCATAAACTGTAAACCCGATACCGACGGACACAACAACAAAACGTTGTCGGCATAAGCCAACAAACCAAAGTAATGACTACCAATAAAACAACCAAAGTAATGACTACCAATAAAACAACCAAAGTAATGACTACCAATAAAACAACCAAAGTAATGACTACCAATAAAACAACCAAAGTAATGACTACCAATAAAACAACCAAAGTAATGACTACCAATAAAACAACCAAAGTAATGACTACCAATAAAACAACCAAAGTAATGACTACCAATAAAACAACCAAAGTAATGACTACCAATAAAACAACCAAAGTAATGACTACCAATAAAACAACCAAAGTAATGACTACCAATAAAACAACCAAAGTAATGACTACCAATAAAACAACCAAAGTAATGACTACCAATAAAACAACCAAAGTAATGACTACCAATAAAACAACCAAAGTAATGACTACCAATAAAACAACCAAAGTAATGACTACCAATAAAACAACCAAAGTAATGACTACCAATAAAACAACCAAAGTAATGACTACCAATAAAACAACCAAAGTAATGACTACCAATAAAACAACCAAAGTAATGACTACCAATAAAACAACCAAAGTAATGACTACCAATAAAACAACCAAAGTAATGACTACCAATAAAACAACCAAAGTAATGACTACCAATAAAACAACCAAAGTAATGACTACCAATAAAACAACCAAAGTAATGACTACCAATAAAACAACCAAAGTAATGACTACCAATAAAACAACCAAAGTAATGACTACCAATAAAACAACCAAAGTAATGACTACCAATAAAACAACCAAAGTAATGACTACCAATAAAACAACCAAAGTAATGACTACCAATAAAACAACCAAAGTAATGACTACCAATAAAACAACCAAAGTAATGACTACCAATAAAACAACCAAAGTAATGACTACCAATAAAACAACCAAAGTAATGACTACCAATAAAACAACCAAAGTAATGACTACCAATAAAACAACCAAAGTAATGACTACCAATAAAACAACCAAAGTAATGACTACCAATAAAACAACCAAAGTAATGACTACCAATAAAACAACCAAAGTAATGACTACCAATAAAACAACCAAAGTAATGACTACCAATAAAACAACCAAAGTAATGACTACCAATAAAACAACCAAAGTAATGACTACCAATAAAACAACCAAAGTAATGACTACCAATAAAACAACCAAAGTAATGACTACCAATAAAACAACCAAAGTAATGACTACCAATAAAACAACCAAAGTAATGACTACCAATAAAACAACCAAAGTAATGACTACCAATAAAACAACCAAAGTAATGACTACCAATAAAACAACCAAAGTAATGACTACCAATAAAACAACCAAAGTAATGACTACCAATAAAACAACCAAAGTAATGACTACCAATAAAACAACCAAAGTAATGACTACCAATAAAACAACCAAAGTAATGACTACCAATAAAACAACCAAAGTAATGACTACCAATAAAACAACCAAAGTAATGACTACCAATAAAACAACCAAAGTAATGACTACCAATAAAACAACCAAAGTAATGACTACCAATAAAACAACCAAAGTAATGACTACCAATAAAACAACCAAAGTAATGACTACCAATAAAACAACCAAAGTAATGACTACCAATAAAACAACCAAAGTAATGACTACCAATAAAACAACCAAAGTAATGACTACCAATAAAACAACCAAAGTAATGACTACCAATAAAACAACCAAAGTAATGACTACCAATAAAACAACCAAAGTAATGACTACCAATAAAACAACCAAAGTAATGACTACCAATAAAACAACCAAAGTAATGACTACCAATAAAACAACCAAAGTAATGACTACCAATAAAACAACCAAAGTAATGACTACCAATAAAACAACCAAAGTAATGACTACCAATAAAACAACCAAAGTAATGACTACCAATAAAACAACCAAAGTAATGACTACCAATAAAACAACCAAAGTAATGACTACCAATAAAACAACCAAAGTAATGACTACCAATAAAACAACCAAAGTAATGACTACCAATAAAACAACCAAAGTAATGACTACCAATAAAACAACCAAAGTAATGACTACCAATAAAACAACCAAAGTAATGACTACCAATAAAACAACCAAAGTAATGACTACCAATAAAACAACCAAAGTAATGACTACCAATAAAACAACCAAAGTAATGACTACCAATAAAACAACCAAAGTAATGACTACCAATAAAACAACCAAAGTAATGACTACCAATAAAACAACCAAAGTAATGACTACCAATAAAACAACCAAAGTAATGACTACCAATAAAACAACCAAAGTAATGACTACCAATAAAACAACCAAAGTAATGACTACCAATAAAACAACCAAAGTAATGACTACCAATAAAACAACCAAAGTAATGACTACCAATAAAACAACCAAAGTAATGACTACCAATAAAACAACCAAAGTAATGACTACCAATAAAACAACCAAAGTAATGACTACCAATAAAACAACCAAAGTAATGACTACCAATAAAACAACCAAAGTAATGACTACCAATAAAACAACCAAAGTAATGACTACCAATAAAACAACCAAAGTAATGACTACCAATAAAACAACCAAAGTAATGACTACCAATAAAACAACCAAAGTAATGACTACCAATAAAACAACCAAAGTAATGACTACCAATAAAACAACCAAAGTAATGACTACCAATAAAACAACCAAAGTAATGACTACCAATAAAACAACCAAAGTAATGACTACCAATAAAACAACCTACATTCGAATCTTTTAATCGATTAATAAGAATGTTCAATATAACGCAAAACAGAATCGGAGATATACACGACCCCTGTCTTACCCCATTGCCAATTGTAAATGCATCGGACTTAAGCAGATTCCATCGCACAAAACAAGTCTGATTACAGTAAATATTTAACAGGCACCTTAAATATAAACTATTAATAAATACCCTTTTTAATAAGTTCCAAGAATAATTTCTTCCATTCCACCAAGTCAAATGCCTTAGTGAAATCCAGAATACATGAATAAACTGGCGTTGACTGTCTTAAATAATTATTTATAACCTCAGTCGCTGTCCAAGAGCATAATACAGTGCTGGACAGCGGCTGATACCCAAAGTCGCTGTCCAAGAGCATAATACAGTGCTGGACAGCGGCTGATACCCAAAGTCGCTGTCCAAGAGCATAATACAGTGCTGGACAGCGGCTGATACCCAAAGTCGCTGTCCAAGAGCATAATACAGTGCTGGACAGCGGCTGATACCCAAAGTCGCTGTCCAAGAGCATAATACAGTGCTGGACAGCGGCTGATACCCAAAGTTGCTGTCCAAGAGCATAATACAGTGCTGGACAGCGGCTGATACCCAAAGTCGCTGTCCAAGAGCATAATACAGTGCTGGACAGCGGCTGATACCCAAAGTCGCTGTCCAAGAGCATAATACAGTGCTGGACAGCGGCTGATACCCAAAGTCGCTGTCCAAGAGCATAATACAGTGCTGGACAGCGGCTGATACCCAAAGTCGCTGTCCAAGAGCATAATACAGTGCTGGACAGCGGCTGATACCCAAAGTCGCTGTCCAAAAGCATAATACAGTGCTGGACAGCGGCTGATACCCAAAGTCGCTGTCCAAGAGCATAATACAGTGCTGGACAGCGGCTGATACCCAAAGTCGCTGTCCAAGAGCATAATACAGTGCTGGACAGCGGCTGATACCCAAAGTCGCTGTCCAAGAGCATAATACAGTGCTGGACAGCGGCTGATACCCAAAGTCGCTGTCCAAGAGCATAATACAGTGCTGGACAGCGGCTGATACCCAAAGTCGCTGTCCAAGAGCATAATACAGTGCTGGACAGCGGCTGATACCCAAAGTCGCTGTCCAAGAGCATAATACAGTGCTGGACAGCGGCTGATACCCAAAGTCGCTGTCCAAGAGCATAATACAGTGCTGGACAGCGGCTGATACCCAAAGTCGCTGTCCAAGAGCATAATACAGTGCTGGACAGCGGCTGATACCCAAAGTCGCTGTCCAAGAGCATAATACAGTGCTGGACAGCGGCTGATACCCAAAGTCGCTGTCCAAGAGCATAATACAGTGCTGGACAGCGGCTGATACCCAAAGTCGCTGTCCAAGAGCATAATACAGTGCTGGACAGCGGCTGATACCCAAAGTCGCTGTCCAAGAGCATAATACAGTGCTGGACAGCGGCTGATACCCAAAGTCGCTGTCCAAGAGCATAATACAGTGCTGGACAGCGGCTGATACCCAAAGTCGCTGTCCAAGAGCATAATACAGTGCTGGACAGCGGCTGATACCCAAAGTCGCTGTCCAAGAGCATAATACAGTGCTGGACAGCGGCTGATACCCAAAGTCGCTGTCCAAGAGCATAATACAGTGCTGGACAGCGGCTGATACCCAAAGTCGCTGTCCAAGAGCATAATACAGTGCTGGACAGCGGCTGATACCCAAAGTCGCTGTCCAAGAGCATAATACAGTGCTGGACAGCGGCTGATACCCAAAGTCGCTGTCCAAGAGCATAATACAGTGCTGGACAGCGGCTGATACCCAAAGTCGCTGTCCAAGAGCATAATACAGTGCTGGACAGCGGCTGATACCCAAAGTCGCTGTCCAAGAGCATAATACAGTGCTGGACAGCGGCTGATACCCAAAGTCGCTGTCCAAGAGCATAATACAGTGCTGGACAGCGGCTGATACCCAAAGTCGCTGTCCAAGAGCATAATACAGTGCTGGACAGCGGCTGATACCCAAAGTCGCTGTCCAAGAGCATAATACAGTGCTGGACAGCGGCTGATACCCAAAGTCGCTGTCCAAGAGCATAATACAGTGCTGGACAGCGGCTGATACCCAAAGTCGCTGTCCAAGAGCATAATACAGTGCTGGACAGCGGCTGATACCCAAAGTCGCTGTCCAAGAGCATAATACAGTGCTGGACAGCGGCTGATACCCAAAGTCGCTGTCCAAGAGCATAATACAGTGCTGGACAGCGGCTGATACCCAAAGTCGCTGTCCAAAAGCATAATACAGTGCTGGACAGCGGCTGATACCCAAAGTCGCTGTCCAAAAGCATAATACAGTGCTGGACAGCGGCTGATACCCAAAGTCGCTGTCCAAGAGCATAATACAGTGCTGGACAGCGGCTGATACCCAAAGTCGCTGTCCAAGAGCATAATACAGTGCTGGACAGCGGCTGATACCCAAAGTTGCTGTCCAAGAGCATAATACAGTGCTGGACAGCGGCTGATACCCAAAGTTGCTGTCCAAGAGCATAATACAGTGCTGGACAGCGGCTGATACCCAAAGTCGCTGTCCAAGAGCATAATACAGTGCTGGACAGCGGCTGATACCCAAAGTCGCTGTCCAAGAGCATAATACAGTGCTGGACAGCGGCTGATACCCAAAGTCGCTGTCCAAGAGCATAATACAGTGCTGGACAGCGGCTGATACCCAAAGTTGCTGTCCAAGAGCATAATACAGTGCTGGACAGCGGCTGATACCCAAAGTTGCTGTCCAAGAGCATAATACAGTGCTGGACAGCGGCTGATACCCAAAGTCGCTGTCCAAGAGCATAATACAGTGCTGGACAGCGGCTGATACCCAAAGTCGCTGTCCAAGAGCATAATACAGTGCTGGACAGCGGCTGATACCCAAAGTCGCTGTCCAAGAGCATAATACAGTGCTGGACAGCGGCTGATACCCAAAGTCGCTGTCCAAGAGCATAATACAGTGCTGGACAGCGGCTGATACCCAAAGTCGCTGTCCAAGAGCATAATACAGTGCTGGACAGCGGCTGATACCCAAAGTCGCTGTCCAAGAGCATAATACAGTGCTGGACAGCGGCTGATACCCAAAGTCGCTGTCCAAGAGCATAATACAGTGCTGGACAGCGGCTGATACCCAAAGTCGCTGTCCAAGAGCATAATACAGTGCTGGACAGCGGCTGATACCCAAAGTCGCTGTCCAAGAGCATAATACAGTGCTGGACAGCGGCTGATACCCAAAGTCGCTGTCCAAGAGCATAATACAGTGCTGGACAGCGGCTGATACCCAAAGTCGCTGTCCAAAAGCATAATACAGTGCTGGACAGCGGCTGATACCCAAAGTCGCTGTCCAAAAGCATAATACAGTGCTGGACAGCGGCTGATACCCAAAGTCGCTGTCCAAGAGCATAATACAGTGCTGGACAGCGGCTGATACCCAAATTGCAAGTCATGCAAATCTAACTTACTACCCTGTGTAGTTAATATAACTAACTCGAATATCTTTAAAACCAGTGACGCTACAGCAATTGCACGATAATTACTGGAAGACGCAATATTTCCCAACTTATTCTTTATAATTGGAATTAACGCAATAGACAATAAACATTTAGGTATCACACCATGAGTTAAAAATATATTAAATAACTTTGCTATATGTTCGAAGAACACATCGCCACCATTAATTAATGAATCCGAATCGAAACTATAAAATACGTCACTTTTTGAACTTTTTAGCCTTTGCATTGCATCCTTAACATCGTCAACAGTTACTGCCATACTAGTTATCAAATCATTATCACGAATAATATTATACAGATCATTAAGCAAACTGTCATATTCAACCTCACTACTTTGATTATACAATTCTTTGTAAATCCGAGAAAAATTATCGGCTATATGCTGAGCCTCGGTTTCACCGTCTACAGCACTACTTTGTACATTACTGCACCCACATAAATTACGAATCTCGTCAACAATTCTAGAATTACCAGAGATAGCAGCCTCTAAAAGTTTCTCCCTTTTTATTTTATCCGTCATTTTCTTCAACCTGCGCACCGCATATTTATATTGAGCACGTGAGCGTTGGCGTAGATGAAACAAATTGCCCTGTGAGGCATTTGGCCTCCCCGCCGAGACCCAGAGTCCATGATAAAAAGTTGCATCTGTTTTATATTATTTTACATGAATATTCCACCCAGGCATAATTTCTCCCTGTGTAGCATCGCTATTGACCAATCCTCCGCTCTGAGGTAAACACTCGGCCACTATCTCGATAGAATCAAGCACATTTAACATATATTGCTCAATTAACATTATATGCTCAACAGATGAACAAAAAGCATTACTACAACCAACGACACAAGCTGGCACTGTTAAACCATTTAACCTGTCATCAAGTCTACGCTGAAATTTATGTTTCTGGTCATCTGATGCTTTACTATAGTTATAGTTAGACCTATTAGGTCTGACTTCATCTTGTACTGTGTAGTCTAAATCATCTACTTCAACTTTAAAATATATTGGGCTATGGTTGGACAAATTATTACCTAAATGCAAAACATCTGCATTGAAATTGCAATTAAATAGTGATTCACTGACAACAAAATGATCAATAGTCGATGTTCGCGGTATTTCAACTTTTCATAATGCGAGTTGAATATTTTTTGTATTTATTTAAAATTGATTATTCCGATATTATTACTGGGTGCGGGACCATGGGTTTTGGGCACATTCAATAAACTGGGGGCGATTTATGGGCGAACTTTGGGGCAACTTACAGGGTACGGGAATAATTTCATAGTTATAAGGGCCAGGGGTGGGAGGCAAAGTTAAGCAGTATTCAGGTTAGCCTGAGTACTATTAGGCCCTGGCCAACTTCCTGCTGCCTGTAGGGGTGGATTTGGTAATGCGCCAGGCCTAAAGGACAAGGACTGCCCTTAGTGGTCCCTGGCCAACAGCAGTTATTACGAGACTGAAAAGAACTCGGAACGCTGACTGCTTGTGTCAGGGATTCGCGACGGGAAACGACAGCCCCCTTAGCTAAGCCGTACTGGTTCTTGATGACCGATCCCTTCGGGGTTCGCGAGGGGTGGGACGGACATGCGAAAGGGTGGCCGACTAACGACTGCCCCCTGAGCTAAGCCGTACTGGTTCTCGATGACCGATCCCTTCGGGGTTTGTGAGGGGTGGGACGGACATGCGAAAGGGCTGGCCAAGACGGGTTTGACGAGGACTGCCCTTAGCGGTCTCTGGTCAACGGCAGCTATTACGAGACTGAAAAGAACTCGGAATGCTGACTGCTTGTGTCAGGGATTCGCGACGGGCAACGACAGCCCCCTTACCTAAGCCGTACTGGTTCTTGATGACCGATCCCTTCGGGGTTCGCGAGGGGTGGGATGGACATGCGAAACGGCGGCCGACTTACAGAGGAAGGGTTTGACGAGGACTGCCCTTAGCGGTCTCTGGTCAACAGCAGTTATTACGAGCCTGAAAAGGACATCGGAACGCCGGCTGCTTGTACCAGGGATTTGCGACGGGAACCGACGACAGACCCCTGAGCTAAGCCGTACTGGTTCTCGATGATTGTTCCCTTTGGGGTTTGTGAGGGGTGGGACGGACATGCGACGGGGTCGAAAGACAAAGGACTGGATGCTACTGGCCTACCGACTGTTCGGAGCAGTTTCTCGGCTGCCGAAGCGACTACGAGCCTGAATAAGGACTCGGAAAGCCTAGGTGGTCGGGTCTCTGCGATGAACTGACGGACCCTTAGCTAAGCCGTACTGGTTCTCGATGATCGAACCCTTCGGGGTTCGGGAGGGGTGGGACGGATGCGCGAACGGGTCCACCGACACGACAGACTCCTAGCCAAGCCGTGCTGGTTCTCGATGATCGATCCCTTCGGGGTTCGGGAGGGGTGGAATGGACACGCGACAGGGTCGACCGACACCGACACTACGGCACTAAGACCAGGACTGGGGAACATTAGGTAGGCTAAAATCTGGGGAACATTGGGTAGACTAAAATCTGAGCGAACAGTGGGTAATTAAATAATATACTGTAGGGACTTATATTGTCGTGTATAATTATTGTGAATATTTGGTGTATATTGATTTTGGGAAGCCCAAAATTATTCTCAATCAGGTTTCAACTGTAGGAAGTTACATTAAAGAGTATATCCAACCAATGCGACTTTTCCTCAACCGCAATCCTGCATTTAAGAAATTCCTCCTTCTCCAAATTCAATATCCAGTGACTGGCCGGGACTCTGTGGTCTGTAAAGTTACGTATCCAGCATCGGCGTTTTTCCTCCCTGGTGTAGGGATAACGGCAACAAAATTGAGAATAATTACGGTCAATTTTGACAGGGTGTCAAAATTGAGAGTAAAACGCGGCCAACTTCAACTGGTGGAAGTTGAGAGTCCTTCAATACTTTTCAAAACTCTCTACGTGCTTGCCAGCACCCACTACGAGGAAACTCTGGTATTTGAGTTAAGACGAAGTCGTGGTTTTATTAATCAACAAACTCGATCTAACCAACTCGTAGTCGGCAGATCACATATTTGGAGAGTTGTTAACAGGGAATGGAAGTATCGATCACACCCATTGATATAATCCAAGTTGAGCCAGGAATCTGGCACGTCGAAGTTGAAGTACAAGGAACGAACGTCGGACGATTCAGGATTACCGTTCGGGTGGTCCAAGCTGAGTACAATACCTACGAGGAACTGTTTTATGACATCGCGCATCTAGCTATCGACGAGGCGCTACAATGACGACCAATAACGTATCCGATACCGACGAAATGGATCACCACACAGACTCGGAAGCCGACGAGGTACCAAACGTCAAAAACATGACCCGTCGGCTAGGGGCTCTCAAAGGCGGAGTAGTATCAACGGATAGAGAAACAACTCAAGGGAATCAAAACCCCCCTCAACGAGATACAAACTCAGCTTCAAAGTATCCGAAATATCCTACAGCGGTACGAAAGAATGATACAGGCGTACCAAGAGCTAATTCCCTCCACTGATCAAGAAAACTACCCCAAGTTAGAAGAACACGTTGTACATCTAGATGGGTTCCGCAAACAACACTGGAGGACCCTCAGCCTTGTGAGAGGCTATGAAGAACAGTACTACAAGAGAGCTGAAAGAACAGACGCGGAATCAGTGCGATCCTCCAGCATCAGGACAGCAGTACATCGAAAGAGAATGGGGTCCGCTAGAAATCAGCACTCCAGCGCTAGGAGCGAGATATCCGGCTCAGCGCGCAGTTCTCAAGGGGGCCGCCACTCCGAGACCAACTGCGAGAATGGAAGGCATTAGCCCTAAAAGCTCGGATGGAAGATATTCAACTGCAAGCCGAGCAAGATGTATTAGCCGCCGAAACACAAAAGCGAGAGGCCGAACAAGCAGCCGAACGGCAGGCTGAACAACGCGAACAGGAGGCGGAACAACATAGACGAGAGGCCGAACAGCAGGCTGAACAACGCAAACAGGAGGCCGAACACCGCAAACAGGAGGTTAAACAACGTGAACGAGAGGCCGAACGGCAGGCTGAACAACGCAAGCAGGAGGCCGAACAACGTGAACGAGAGGCTGAACGGCAGGCTGAACAACGCAAGCAGGAGGCCGAACAACGCGAACAGGAGGCGGAACAACATAGACGAGAGGCCGAGCGGCAGGCTGAACAACGCAAACAGGAGGCTGAACAATGTGGACGAGAGGCCGAACGAGAGATCGAACAACGTAAATGGGAAGCAGAAATGCGTAAACAACACGCCGAGGCCCAAGCGATTCTCATCCACAAAAAGAATGCGGATATTGCAAAACTCGCGGAATACGAAGCCGCACTTATAGAACGAGATATTCAACTCTACGAGGACTGGGTAAGGGATATAGATCAGGAATATGAACCAATCCTGGTACCGGAATTAGAAAAGTCATTTATACCAACAGCGGCGAAACTTCCGAAACCCGAGATCCCGCCTACCAAACAGTCTACGTTATCGGCACAAGCACCGGTGTTCCATCCCCCACTGGCTACGCTAAAGAATGAGGAACCGTATTTCCCATCCAACCCCACGGCAACGAGTGTACCCAAGTACGAGCCTGAAAGGGACTCGGAACGGGACGCCACTCCCCGATCCAACAACCCATTTACATCCACACCACAAACCCGTAGTCGTGTCATCATTAAAACTCCACCTATCATTGATCCATCAAGTATGGGAGAGAGTGCCAATAACTATAACCCTCCGAGTCATTCCAGTTCAGATGACGTCGGCATTATCCGGACGTTGGAAAACCGCCTCTCCATGCCTAAGATGGAGATCCGCACCTTCGAAGGAGATCCCGTCGATTACCTCAGATTCAAGAAACGGTTCTTTGCGCAGATTGGATCAACGGACATAGCCGACGCACAGAAACTGGTATATTTATCGCAATACCTGGGCGACAAACCACGCCGAATCATCGCATGTTTTGAGGGAGGTTCTCATGAGGCATACTACGACGCATGGAAAACTCTAGATAAAAGATACGGAAATACCGGAACTATAATTAATAAAACTCTGGAGAGACTGATACAGGACGCAGGATCACTAGGGGACCCACAGAACATCCAGGAATTCTCCGACTCTATGAAGGATGCCTACTACACTCTGAAACCCTTAAATAAGGAGGACCAGGTGAACAACATTCTAAATCTCCGACAGATCGCCCGGAAGTTCCCCGGATGGCTACAAAGTAAGTGGGCCTATAAATGCGTAGATCTCCGGCGCAGACATCCGGATCGAGATCCCAGCTTCCTTGAAATGTCGGCATTCCTGGACGATATCTCCGAAGCCATGAATGATTCGATATTCTCGAAACAGAGTCTCGCCAAGTTGGACGGAATAGAGAGCAACCCCAGGAGTAAGACACCCACTCAGAAACCGAGATTCCGCCCTCCTCCAGTGAGTACGATGGCCATCACCATGGCAGAGGATTCCGACGACGAAGACCACAAGGAACCGACATTAGCCGAGGAATGGGCATGTTATCTCGCGAATTGGGCACCCGAGAGGGAAGGCATCACAAACTCCCTTCTCTGTCTCTACTGTGGAGAGAAACATAAAGTTGAATTCTGCAGGAAGTTCCAGTTTGCCGAACTCGTCCCACGCTTCGAAGCGATTATGAAACACCGAGGATGCTTCCGGTGTCTTGGAACAGGTCAATATGTTCGGGACTGCGACCAAAGGTCGTGTTGTGCGGTTTGTAACGACCTACGTCATCACACGCTCCTCCACATCCCCGCGAACTTTGACTGCAATACCCTCCCCTTTCGGATTGAAACAAAGCGAAGAGGAGAAACGAACCACGTTTCGAAAGGAACCCGGATTACCCAACGGAGAGAAACCAATCCGTTTAAAATCTCCACCGATAAACCACAAGTAACCAACATTTCAGCCACAATTAATCTTATAAATCGCCGCTACATGGTCTTCGCAAAGGTAATCCCGGTAAGGATCCAGGGAGTCGGCAAATCCCTGACGACGCTCGCGTTCCTTGATAACGGGTCTGACGGAACCATCATCGACCGGGATTTCCTCGAGCAACTCGGCCTAGAATATGAACCTTGTAAACGGCCCATACAAACCATCACCGATAACAGAGAGGTAGAGTCCGGGGAGGTTCAACTCCAGATGGAAGGAGTGATGAAGGGCTACGAAACGGCTAAGTTAACCATCAAGAACGCCTTGGTACACACAGACCTCCGGGTGCGGTTCCGACAATCAGCCGAGTACGCCCCCCTCATACAATTGGACCGAGACGATGTAGACCTGAGGTGTCCGCAGTTGGACGTAAACCGTATCACCCTACTGATCGGACTTGATACACCGGAACTACACATCCCCACTGGAGATATCGCCCGATCTATAAACCAGGATGACGGATTTTATGCTGAACGAACAATAATGGGATGGACACTCTGCGGCATTAAGGAGGAAACTACGGACACCTATACCTACCTTCCTAAATGTCAGATTAAAGAGAACGTAACCTCTGTGGGTTATTGCTCAGCTTCGGATCTTGACGAAGATTTGTTTCTGGAAACCGAGAAAACCCAACGAGAGATGACGAAATATTTTAATTTGGAGACCCAGGAGTTCGCGGAAAAGGACGAAAACCCATCCAAAGAGGACCAATATTGTATGGACGTTCTCGACCAGGCCACGTTTAAAGACGGACACTGGTGTTCACCTATGTTATGGAAGGACCCAAACAAACCAATGGCAAACAACGCCAGCATGGCACTTAGGCGACTTAAAGGGATTCTACGCCGACTGAATGACCAACCCGAGATAAAGGAGAAATATAATACCGTAATCCAAGGATATCTCGATGACGGATTAGCAGAAATGGTACCACGGAATGAACTGCAAGGTGGTAAAAGAACATATTATCTCCCAACCCACTATGTAGTAGAAGCCCGCAAAGGTGGGAAAATCCGAGTGGTAAATGATGCTGCCGCTATGTACCAGGGCGAATCCCTAAACAGTCAGCTTTACACGGGACCCAACATATATAGTACACTCATCGGCATATTGATCAGGTTCAGGGAAAACCGGGTAGCATTCACCTGTGACATCAAGGCCATGTTTCATCAAGTTCGTACGTTACCAAGAGACTCGGACTGTCTACGTATCCTATGGACGGATAAAACGCTTACTCAACAGGAGATTAGCCAACTCACGATAAAGGACGTAGACGTAATGCGTATGGTCGTCAGGATCTTCGGCGCTAAGGACTCGCCGGTAGCATGCAGTGACATGCTAAAGAGGATGGCAACTATGTGCGAAAACGAGTTCCCTCCAACCGTCATAGAAACCATTCGACGATGCTTCTACGTGGACGACGGATGCGCCGGCGCGGATAATGTGGATGAGGCATATCGGCTAGCAATGGGGATGGTAGAATGTCTAAAGAAAGGAGGGTTTCCGCTCGTGAAGTTCAGATCCCACGACAAAACACTTATGGAAAAGTTTCCGGAGGACATCCGGCTGGAAAATAACAAGATGTATTCGGAGGATGTGGAACATCGTGTACTCGGGATTGAATGGGACATAGAATCAGATGAATTCATCTTCAAATATAAACCCCTACCCAAGCCTATGACAAAAAGGTGATGTTTGTCGATAAAAAGCACCATCTTCGACCCACTAAATTTCATATCTCCAGTAACCTTGGCCGGAATGAACCTGATTAAGGAAATGTGGATAGAAGGACTGGGATGGGACGAAGAGCTCCCCCCATACCTCAGCGTCAAATGGAGAAAATGGACGGAGCAGCTCGAACACCTACATCTTATGCGGATACCTAGACCGTTCTTCCTCGATAAACTGCCCACCGATATCTTCCAGCTCCACACCTTTTCGGATGCTTCGAATACCGGAATCGGTGTAGTCACCTTCTTACGGAGACTAAGTAACGATGGAAACGGCGATACAAGCTTCTTATTCTCCAAAGCAAAGACAGTATCCGGGGAATTCGTAGCAACGATTCCGAGACTCGAGCTACAAGCTGCAGTTTGGGCAGTAAGACAGAATCGCATGGTCATGCGGAATCTACGGATCCCCATAGAATCTCAACACTTCTGGGTAGATTCGAGTATAGTTCTCTATTATCTCCACTCTCCATCACGGCGTCACACCACGTTTGTTGCAAACCGAGCCACGGAGATTAAACAGTGTACCGGCCGAGAACAGTGGCATCACGTGAACGGGAAGGAAAACCCAGCGGACTTATCAAGCCGAGGCGCCACCCCAAAACAACTCGGTAAAAGTAAACTCTGGCTTACAGGCCCGGAATTCCTACGGCAGCTACAATTAACATGGAGTACCCGATTCGACCCCGAGCTCGATAGCGGAAAATACTCCGAGGACGATAAAGAGATCCGTAAAATCCATCGAAGCAACGCGGTGGAAATTTATAGTTGTCTGACTGAGCCTGCAAAGGACTCGGGCAGGCACTATAACGTCGCGACGATCACTCAACTAGCGGCGTCTTTACATCGGTTGATCGAGCGAACTTCATCCATGAGACGGCTCGTCCACCACGTTATAACCCTTCGCAACTTCCTACGGTGGAAAAACAACAAACCGATAGTTCAACGGAATATACAAGAACTCATTATCGCGGAGAAGTGTATTGTTAGATATGTCCAGAAAGAAAGTTTCCCCGATGAATGGGAACAACTTAGTGCGGGCAAAACGTTGAAACCGGACAGCCCAGTCTACCAACTGAGACCAATGATGGGAGAGGACGGACTGATCCGACTGAATACCCGGATGGCAAACGCCCCGGTCGAATATGAGGTTAAATACCCGGCGCTTCTGCCCGGAACGTCGACACTAGCTAAGCTATTAATTCTACAATGTCACGAGGACAACCACCACGCAGGACAGAATTGGATTATAGCTAATATAAGACAAAGATATTGGATCACCCACATCCAGCCACTGATCCGGAAAGTGTTGAAACGTTGCTTCACCTGCAGACGTTACCTAGCGCCACCAATCACCCAAAAGATGGCCGACTTACCAGCCACCCGTCTACAAGCGGATTCCCCACCATTCTACGTCACCGGAGTGGACTGTTTCGGACCGTTCACGGTTATTGAACGACGATCCAACATCAAATGCTGGGGAGCCATCTTCACCTGCCTAAGGTCTAGGGCAATTTACCTAGATATTGTGGTAAATCTGACACAACACGCATTCATCAACGCTCTGCGTCGGTTCGTGGCGAACAACGGGACATGCTGCCACATGTATTCCGATAATGGTACAAACTTTGTGGGAGGAGAAAGAGAACTTAGAGAGGCGATCGAGGGATGGTTTACCGATAACACCGCATCCCAAGTCTGGAAGGAACACCAGATACAGTGGCACTTCCAGACCCCCTTAGCACCCCATATGAGCGGGGTATGGGAGAAACTGATCGACCTAGTGAAACGATCCATGCGCGTCGCTCTAGGCGATACCCGGGTAACCCATGACACCCTCCGCACAACATTCTGCGAGATCACGGCTACCCTGAACAACCGACCCATTGTTCCTATCCGCGACGACCCCACAGACCTGGAGCCCCTCACTCCTAACCACTTACTGGGGAGACCCAAAACCCACGTCCTCCCGGAAACCATGTTCCCGGATCCCAACGAGATCGCGAAACATACAAACTGGAAAAAGGCCCAAGCGTTGGCAGCGCATTGGTGGAGAATTTGGGCCCAGGAGTACCTCATAACCCTCTGGACCAGGAGGAAATGGAACAACACCTACCGGAACGTCGCAGTTGGCGACATGGTACTAGTTAAAGAAGATCTCAAAGACCGCGTTCACTGGCCTGTGGCGCGGGTCGTGACCATACACCCAAGCAAAGACGGACTTGCGAGGACTGTGACAATACGAACGAATTCAGGCCACTACCAACGCCCTATCCAGAGGCTGTGCCTTCTTGAAGGCAATGATAGCGGTGATTCTACGAGAGGTGATAAGATCCCTACTCAAGATCCTGCTGTGGACATCGGTGACAATGACAAATCCGTGTAAACCCTTCTCATCATGTTGACAAACTCTTATAAAACTGTGATTTATCGACAATGAGTTATGGACCCCCCTTAAACCAACTGTAACCACACAATGGTATTTGTGTTTCCTCGTGTGTTATGTGGAGTCCAGCATCACCCTGCAGATGTTTCGACTGACGCAGGGTCGTTTATGTATTGTTTACCCTGATTTTGGTCATTGGGACCAACGATATTGGATTATTGGAAATGGAAAAGATTTGAAGTGGAATTCATTGTATTCATTGCAGTATGTTATGTTGTCCGTTGCGTGCGCAGTTCGGGGCGTAGGCGGTGTAACGAGTCCAGCTGTAGATCCCGGATTGCCGCGCAACACCCCCTCTATCCCGTTATTCTGATGGGTCCATGGTGCATCCACATGACTTCGACGATAGAGGGTTTTATGTTTCTCAGTCGCGTTATTCTGGTGGGACCGTTACGTGGATTTTGGGGCGTAGGCGGTGTAACGAGTCCAGCTGTAGATCCCAGAATGTTGCGTAACCCCATCCCACATGACTTCGTCGACTGAGCTTTATGTTGTTTGGAGTGTTATTCTGGTGGGTCCCTGGTGCATCCACGTGACTTCACTCCTAGCGTCTTCATTGTCTGTTACGTGCGCAGTTTGGGGCGTAGGCGGTGTAACGAGTCCAGCTGTAGATCCCAGATTGCCGCGTAACACCCCTTCCACGACAAAGATTAACCAAAGAAAATGATTGAATATAGTTGGAAACGATGAAAAGGATCAGACAACTCTACTATAAACCTGAATGATGACGCGTATGATGATGAAAATGAAATGATGCGCACCGTGGTGCTGCGCTTATAACAAATGATGATAGCCAGGGGGCTATAAACCCAATGATGATGTGGAAATAAATAAATGTGAAATAAATGGTGGAACTAAATGTTGAAATATGTGGAAATAAATGAAATGAGATGAAATAATAATGAAATGAAAAAAGACAAAAAAAAAGGTAAAAAAAGGTCTAAAGAAAAGAATTGGAAAAAAGAAAGGACAAAAAAGACATAAAAAACTGGTTGGATATTAATATATAGTTATAGTAACTGTAAATGCTGAATGTATTAGCAATAAGATGATAGATGCCTATATAGCAATGTTATTAATAAACTGAATTAAATAAAAAACTGAATTATTCTGCTATCGCTATAGTTTCAGACTTTCTGGACTTATAATTAACTGATCTAATTTGTAACGGATATAATCGTAAATATGGACCCAAATCGCCAAATTATCGGCGAATTACGTAACATGATAGATCTACTGGAATATTCGCAACCCGGATCCCCTGACTTTGATACAAATTGGAGCACCCTGCTAAATGAGAACGTGCGAGTCATTAAATTCACCGGGCGAGAGGGACCGGATTCTAAGAATCTACGAGCCCTCCGGTTAGCCGATGCTAGTACGAGACTGAAAAGAACTCGGAACGCAAAGGCAACCGGAGGGGACGATTCGTCGTTTTGGGAAACGTTCTGGCAGAGCGTCTACAGATCCCGATGTTTGATCTACGACAACGAGGGAAACGCGACGCCCACCTCGAAAGCGATTACGTTGGCGAGATGTCAAAGTTTCGTCGACAACAAGAGTACGTACCTCGCCCACTGGGGAAACCTGTCGGAGTGTACGGCGACGCTTCGAGAGGAACGCGTATCGATTATCCAGAACCGAGACGACTACCAGGAAAAGTACGGGGCGAAAGAATACGGTCGATCCTTAGTCGTCGTCCTCGGAACCCTGGACGGTTTGGTACTGGTGTGCCGAATATTCCCGACACCCAGACAGGAAGTGCAGGCAGCCGGAGCGATCTGGTTGCTGCCTCCGGAAATCCAAAAGATCCTCTTCGACTTCGACGTCATTAAAATCGGGTCGGATATCAAGGCTGACGTCCGGAACGACTACCCGAACGCCCCTGCAGGAAGAAACCGACGAGACGACCTCAACGCCCTTAGCCATTGCATCGACACTCAAACGCTACTAGCCTGGTTACGATTCGCCGAGTTCATGCGAGGATTCCAAGAGGTGAGACCGACGAAATCCGGGATCGGCTACCTCGCTGTGCTAAACGGCGGTATCGACTTCAAACCCCAGAAATTCCGGGACTATAATAAAATATACGGTGGATACCCGGGATTAGAAATAAAGAGCGAGCGAGAGGGTCGATGGAAGGACGTTGATCGGAAGTGGACGATACACCAAAGATGGGAGAATCCCGATCGACGGAACTACGTTTACGTCGTTATGGAATGCTACACCGTCGCTAAGTTTATCTGTAGAACTCTCGATAACCTTATTACGGCGGTCCCCCTTTCCTTCGTCGACTACGACTGGAACGAGGTCATACACCACGCGTTCAAAGCGGTCGAGAACATCGCACCGGGAGAGACTAAAACGCTCGCCGTTATCGATTCCTGGGACGAGAGCGGACCTTATGACATCCCTACGATTACCGAACTTCTCGGTGCGGAGGAGCCTCTGATCTCTTCGGAAGGGGAAGAGATATGGCTAAACGAGGGTGTTCTACTCTCCACCCCGAAGCGACAACTCGAGCCGGAGGCCGCGTATGGACCGGCCGCCAAACGGGTTGCCTCGGCCGAACCGATGAAGAGAGCAGGCGTTTACACCCCACGCGGCTCCGGTAGCCCCGCGAGGGAGGTAGCCACTACAGCTGCATTGAGCGACTTCGGCAACATATGCCAACGGTTATCCCCGTATCCTTTCCCGGGTGGCGAAGATTGGTCGTCGGAGATTCCGAGTACCAGCCACCAACGGACCCGCTCAGCGATACTGGTCGAGGAGGGCCCCAGCGATGCGCTGACCCCCGACGATCTCCTCGGTATCCCTCCGTCTAAAACCCCGGCACCTCTTCGCCGACCAGCGGTGGCTACTACACCCGCCGTTCCTCAGGACCCTATGCGACTAACCCGTTGGTACGCCGAGCAAACTGAATGGATCCACCGCCAGAAACGGTCATCCGAGTTGAGACCAGCGGGACACAAAGAAGGTTATCGGAGCGAGAACCTACTACGCAAAAGCCTAGCATTCCGCGGGCTACCGACCACCGAGAATATTCCGAAGAGCGACCGACGACTCGAATACTACGTCGGCTGCCCGATTCCGATATTCCCCGGTCGAGAGATGCAATTGGAAGATTGCGGCAACTGCGGCTCGGAGCAGTGCCCACGCGGCAGAAGGAATCGGGTTACCGATTCATGCCTCCAGCTCCTCGGGATACTCTATTGCCCATACTGCGCGACTTCGGGCCACAACGTTTCCGTCTGTCCGATCCTATATAACCTCTGCACCACGTGCGGTTTCCGTGGACATTCCTCTAGCCCCCGCTGCTATATCAAATGTCCAACCAAAGACGTTACCGCTATGGGAAATATGGTCATGTTTGAAACATACGCAAACAGCCACTTAAAGACCAAGGTTCGGAGAAACGCTCGGAATATCGCGCAGGAGATGGCGTGCGGGTATTTCTCCTTCCCGGAACGCCTCCACACGTCGGCCACGCTACCTTTCCATTACGTGGATCTGCTACTGAGCGCCGGATTATTCGGTCCATTTGAAGTCATTAGACGATTATACTCGTATAAAGAGGAGTTCTGTGATGGAGAGTGGTTCCTAGAGGCACGGCGAATTACGTAACATGATAGATCTACTGGAATATTCGCAACCCGGATCCCCTGACTTTGATACAAATTGGAGCACCCTGCTAAATGAGAACGTGCGAGTCATTAAATTCACCGGGCGAGAGGGACCGGATTCTAAGAATCTACGAGCCCTCCAGTTAGCCGATGCTAGTACGAGACTGAAAAGAACTCGGAACGCAAAGGCAACCGGAGGGGACGATTCGTCGTTTTGGGAAACGTTCTGGCAGAGCGTCTACAGATCCCGATGTTTGATCTACGACAACGAGGGAAACGCGACGCCCACCTCGAAAGCGATTACGTTGGCGAGATGTCAAAGTTTCGTCGACAACAAGAGTACGTACCTCGCCCACTGGGGAAACCTGTCGGAGTGTACGGCGACGCTTCGAGAGGAACGCGTATCGATTATCCAGAACCGAGACGACTACCAGGAAAAGTACGGGGCGAAAGAATACGGTCGATCCTTAGTCGTCGTCCTCGGAACCCTGGACGGTTTGGTACTGGTGTGCCGAATATTCCCGACACCCAGACAGGAAGTGCAGGCAGCCGGAGCGATCTGGTTGCTGCCTCCGGAAATCCAAAAGATCCTCTTCGACTTCGACGTCATTAAAATCGGGTCGGATATCAAGGCTGACGTCCGGAACGACTACCCGAACGCCCCTGCAGGAAGAAACCGACGAGACGACCTCAACGCCCTTAGCCATTGCATCGACACTCAAACGCTACTAGCCTGGTTACGATTCGCCGAGTTCATGCGAGGATTCCAAGAGGTGAGACCGACGAAATCCGGGATCGGCTACCTCGCTGTGCTAAACGGCGGTATCGACTTCAAACCCCAGAAATTCCGGGACTATAATAAAATATACGGTGGATACCCGGGATTAGAAATAAAGAGCGAGCGAGAGGGTCGATGGAAGGACGTTGATCGGAAGTGGACGATACACCAAAGATGGGAGAATCCCGATCGACGGAACTACGTTTACGTCGTTATGGAATGCTACACCGTCGCTAAGTTTATCTGTAGAACTCTCGATAACCTTATTACGGCGGTCCCCCTTTCCTTCGTCGACTACGACTGGAACGAGGTCATACACCACGCGTTCAAAGCGGTCGAGAACATCGCACCGGGAGAGACTAAAACGCTCGCCGTTATCGATTCCTGGGACGAGAGCGGACCTTATGACATCCCTACGATTACCGAACTTCTCGGTGCGGAGGAGCCTCTGATCTCTTCGGAAGGGGAAGAGATATGGCTAAACGAGGGTGTTCTACTCTCCACCCCGAAGCGACAACTCGAGCCGGAGGCCGCGTATGGACCGGCCGCCAAACGGGTTGCCTCGGCCGAACCGATGAAGAGAGCAGGCGTTTACACCCCACGCGGCTCCGGTAGCCCCGCGAGGGAGGTAGCCACTACAGCTGCATTGAGCGACTTCGGCAACATATGCCAACGGTTATCCCCGTATCCTTTCCCGGGTGGCGAAGATTGGTCGTCGGAGATTCCGAGTACCAGCCACCAACGGACCCGCTCAGCGATACTGGTCGAGGAGGGCCCCAGCGATGCGCCGACCCCCGACGATCTCCTCGGTATCCCTCCGTCTAAAACCCCGGCACCTCTTCGCCGACCAGCGGTGGCTACTACACCCGCCGTTCCTCAGGACCCTATGCGACTAACCCGTTGGTACGCCGAGCAAACTGAATGGATCCACCGCCAGAAACGGTCATCCGAGTTGAGACCAGCGGGACACAAAGAAGGTTATCGGAGCGAGAACCTACTACGCAAAAGCCTAGCATTCCGCGGGCTACCGACCACCGAGAATATTCCGAAGAGCGACCGACGACTCGAATACTACGTCGGCTGCCCGATTCCGATATTCCCCGGTCGAGAGATGCAATTGGAAGATTGCGGCAACTGCGGCTCGGAGCAGTGCCCACGCGGCAGAAGGAATCGGGTTACCGATTCATGCCTCCAGCTCCTCGGGATACTCTATTGCCCATACTGCGCGACTTCGGGCCACAACGTTTCCGTCTGTCCGATCCTATATAACCTCTGCACCACGTGCGGTTTCCGTGGACATTCCTCTAGCCCCCGCTGCTATATCAAATGTCCAACCAAAGACGTTACCGCTATGGGAAATATGGTCATGTTTGAAACATACGCAAACAGCCACTTAAAGACCAAGGTTCGGAGAAACGCTCGGAATATCGCGCAGGAGATGGCGTGCGGGTATTTCTCCTTCCCGGAACGCCTCCACACGTCGGCCACGCTACCTTTCCATTACGTGGATCTGCTACTGAGCGCCGGATTATTCGGTCCATTTGAAGTCATTAGACGATTATACTCGTATAAAGAGGAGTTCTGTGACGGAGAGTGGTTCCTAGAGGCACGCAAATCTGAGTTGGAAAGACGAACCGACATGATCCCTATGCCTTCGAAAGGAAGAGCCGCCAGGAGACAAGCCGAAGCGTTACTCACGATGGATGTTGACGCTCCTCTACCAGCCATAGCGATCGATGAGAGTCGACGGGCGAAGAGACGAAAGGCGTATCAGAGAAAGAAATAGTGGATCGGGATATTCCAGGAACATTTATCGAACATTTATTTTTATACAAACTCTAGGCCAAATTAATTAAAAACTATGCAATATTAAATTTGGGTTTTTTATATTGGGAATGACCTACGCAAACTCAATCGACCGACAGACTTCACGAAGGTCATTGGGGGGGACTGTTCGCGGTATTTCAACTTTCCATAACGCGAGTTGAATATTTTTGTATTTTATTTAAAATTGATTATTCCGATATTACTACTGGGTGCGGGACCATGGGTTTTGGGCACACTCAATAAACTGGGGGCGATTTATGGGCGAACTTTGGGGCGACTTACAGGGTACGGGAATAATTTCATAGTTATAAGGGCCAGGGGGGATGGAAAATGCAAGCAGTATTCAGGTTAGCCTGAGTACTATTAGGCCCTGGCCAACTTCCTGCTGCCTGTAGGGGTGGATTTGGTAATGCGCCAGGCCTAAAGGACAAGGACTGCCCTTAGCGGTCCCTGGCCAACAGCAGTTATTACGAGACTGAAAAGAACTCGGAACGCTGACTGCTTGTGTCAGGGATTTGCGACGGGAAACGACGGCCCCTTAGTAGCCAAGCCGTTCTGGTTCTCGATGATCGAACCCTTCGGGGTTCGTGAGGGGTGGAGCGGACACGCGAACGGGTGGCCAACTAACGACTGCCCCCTGAGCTAAGCCGTACTGGTTCTCGATGACCGATCCCTTCGGGGTTCGCGAGGGGTGGGACGGACATGCGAAAGGGCTGGCCACAGGACGGGTTTGACGAGGACTGCCCTTAGCGGTCTCTGGTCAACGGCAGCTACTACGAGACTGAAAAGAACTCGGAACGCTGACTGCTTGTACCGGGATCTGTGACGGGAACCGACGACAGACCCCTTAGCCAAGCCGTACTGGTTCTCGATGATCGTTCCCTTCGGGGTTCGTGAGGGGTGGAACGGACACGCGATGGGGTCGAAAGACAAAGGACTAGACTCGACTAGACTCTACTGGCCTACCGACTGTTCGGAGCAGTTTCTCGGCTGCCGAAGTGACTACGAGCCTGAAAGGGACTCGGAAAGCCTAGGTGGTTGGGTTTCTGTGATGAACCGACGGACCCCTAGCCAAGCCGTTCTGGTTCTCGATGATCGAACCCTTCGGGGTTCGTGAGGGGTGGAACAGACACGTGAACGGGTCCACCGACACGACAGACTCCTAGCCAAGCCGTACTGGTTCTCGATGACCGATCCCTTCGGGGTTCGAGAGGGGTGGTACGGATACGCGACAGAGTCTACCGACTGGACCGACCCTTAGCCAAGCCGTGCTGGTTCTCGATGATCTAAGATTTGAGATTTGACGATTTATTTTTGACGATAACATTTGATGATTTAAGAGTTAGATATAGCAAATCTATGAGTTAGATATAGTAAATCTATTAGTTAGATATAGTAAATCTATGAGTTAGATGTAGTAAATCTATGAGTTAGATATAGTAAATCTATGAGTTAGATATAGTAAATCTATGAGTTAGATATAGTAAATCTATGAGTTAGATATAGTAAATCTATGAGTTAGATATAGTAAATCTATTAGTTAGATATAGTAAATCTATGAGTTAGATATAGTAAATCTATGAGTTAGATATAGTAAATCTATGAGTTAGATATAGTAAATCTATGAGTTAGATATAGTAAATCTATTAGTTAGATATAGTAAATCTATGAGTTAGATATAGTAAATCTATGAGTTAGATATAGTAAATCTATGAGTTAGATATAGTAAATCTATGAGTTAGATATAGTAAATCTATGAGTTAGATATAGTAAATCTATGAGTTAGATATAGTAAATCTATGAGTTAGATATAGTAAATCTATTAGTTAGATATAGTAAATCTATGAGTTAGATATAGTAAATCTATGAGTTAGATATAGTAAATCTAAGAGTTAGATATAGTAAATCTAAGAGTTAGATATAGTAAATCTAAGAGTTAGATATAGTAAATCTATGAGTTAGATATAGTAAATCTATGAGTTAGATATAGTAAATCTATGAGTTAGATATAGTAAATCTATGAGTTAGATATAGTAAATCTATGAGTTAGATATAGTAAATCTATTAGTTAGATATAGTAAATCTATGAGTTAGATATAGTAAATCTATGAGTTAG
Source organism: Nemertoderma westbladi (assembly GCA_032718475.1). Taxonomy (NCBI): domain Eukaryota; kingdom Metazoa; phylum Xenacoelomorpha; order Nemertodermatida; family Nemertodermatidae; genus Nemertoderma; species Nemertoderma westbladi. Next base: position 106,984 of record JAUCBJ010009100.1, on the reverse strand, counting down.
ATATAGTAAATCTAAGAGTTAGATATAGTAAATCTAAGAGTTAGATATAGTAAATCTAAGAGTTAGATATAGTAAATCTATGAGTTAGATATAGTAAATCTATGAGTTAGATATAGTAAATCTAAGAGTTAGATATAGTAAATCTATGAGTTAGATATAGTAAATCTATGAGTTAGATATAGTAAATCTATTAGTTAGATATAGTAAATCTATGAGTTAGATATAGTAAATCTATGAGTTAGATATAGTAAATCTATGAGTTAGATATAGTAAATCTAAGAGTTAGATATAGTAAATCTATGAGTTAGATATAGTAAATCTATGAGTTAGATATAGTAAATCTATTAGTTAGATATAGTAAATCTATGAGTTAGATATAGTAAATCTATGAGTTAGATATAGTAAATCTAAGAGTTAGATATAGTAAATCTATGAGTTAGATATAGTAAATCTATGAGTTAGATATAGTAAATCTATTAGTTAGATATAGTAAATCTATTAGTTAGATATAGTAAATCTATGAGTTAGATATAGTAAATCTATGAGTTAGATATAGTAAATCTATGAGTTAGATATAGTAAATATATGAGTTAGATTAGATTAGTTTATTGACATAATTAAGTTCCACAAGCGACTGATGAAAGAAAGTAACAGAAAAATACAAACAGGTAACATAACAATATATGTAAGGAAGACACAACATTGATACAAACAAATACAGTACATTTGTAAGCAGTCATAAAAACAATAACAAGAACAATGTGACAAACTATAGCATGCAGCAGACCACTAGGGAACGAGAACAATATGTGTATGATTCCTCAGTAATAATAATTAATCGATTAACAATAATGATAAACTAATGAATTGCAAGCGGGATCAATGACAAGACACAATAATACAGATTCAAACGGACACGGTAGAAAATGCGATGTAATTAATTATAATTGTTATCAACAGTCATACCCAATAACTAATTGATTAACACTTAATTTGTCCAAAAAGAAGCCAGTCAGGGCGGTATCAAAAAAATAAAGAAAATATATATATAGTAAGTATGTTCGTAATGTAAAATAAATTGAATAAATAAATAAATAATGTAAATAGAAAAAGAACAAACAACTTGATGGCATACTTTGTAGCTTATTGGGGGGGGGGGGGGGGGGGGGGGGGGGTGGACTACTCTAAAATGATAAGAGCAGCATGCAAGAAGTTGCAGCAATCATGCAGATGTTTATCCGAGAAGAAACCCTCTATTGAAGTAAACGATAGATTGCTATGTGTGCCACGCAGGGTGGCTAGTAACTGGCACTCACATATAATATGTATTTCGGTTTGTATCGAACCGCACTTACACATCCTTAATTCATCTGGCAGACGCGACCAACGACCAGTTTCCACTGCTAGGTGCGTAGACATTAGCCTAAATCTAGACCAAGACAGTCTCGCAGCCTCCGAAAGTCCTAAAATTCTAGAATTATACAATGCGTGAGAAGTTAGTGTTGGGTTCAAAGAACGGTACACGCTGCGGCGGGTAGTGGTACTACAATTAATGTGATTTACGATGGCCTCACGGTCTATCAAAACACAATTCCGGTCTAATGAGTCCAACTGCATGGTAATAGCTTTACCCATTCCGCTGTTTGTGGGGCGAGCCACGAAGTTGGCGGAGCCTTAGCGAATTGACACTGTTAGGGGGTGGGTCAATTTATGCAAATAGTTGTCGTCGTCGTCGTCGTCGTCGTTGTCGTCGTCGTCGTCGTCGTCGTCGTCGTCGTCGTTGTCGTCGTCGTCGTTACGATTTTGACATGCTAATAACTTTGTCGGATTTAAAGCTGCCAAGTTGAAAATTTGTAGGTATCAATATGAGCAAAAGTTGAGATTTTTGAGAGACTTTCAGACACCATCAGTGCAATGGTCTCCCGCTAGAGGGCCACATGTCTAAACATTAAATGCCCTCCCATTTCTTTGCATTTAATCCGTTTAAGCTGAAACTTGGCAGATATGTATTAGACCATTAGCTGTGACTTTCAAAGGAGGCGAATCCATCTGCAGTTCTCCAGTCTGCCGCTAGAGGGCCAACGTGACTATTTGCATAAATTGACCTACCCCCTAACAGTGTCAATTCGCTAAGGCTCTGCCAACTTCGTGCTGCGCGAAGTCCCCACTTCGTGTTCCTCTCACAAGGTCTAGTGCAAAGAATAATGGGCCGTGTAGGTCGGGGTGAGCTAACATTGCCTTCAGAAACTTGCGTTGCCGTGTTTCAATCAGAGTCTTTGGTGAAGGGCGACCTGTCTCAATTAACAATATATCATGACAGGTCTGGCTGCGGACACCAATCGCAGACTTGAGCATACTGAAGTATTGCGAGGAAGTTGGGGTAATGTTTGCGCCTAGCCAAGTCTCACAGCTATAAAAGATTGCTGAAGTCACAGCTGCATCAAAAACTAAAAGTTTAACCCATAGAGGGCTAATGGAATGTTTATTAAGGAAGGCGTGGTATTTAGATACATGTTTGGTTTTTTCCTTTGCATGTAGTACAACAGATTGGTTGATACCCCCGGCTTCACTGATTGATGCGCCTAAGTATATGTAGGACTTTGTATTCTTTACAATAATGTTAGAGATATTGGATGAAACAACGAGATCGACTTTATCGTGTATACTGCCATTGATGACCATGAACTTAGTCTTCGAAAGATTTATAGACATGTTAAAGTCCTCACAAAATTTAAGAAGAATATTCAGTTTCTCAAAAGCTCGTACACGAGAAGTTGCTAACAAGGCCGAATCATCCATTAGAAGAAGACAATGAAGAGCCTTCAGGAATCCGTCATCAGTACATTGCTTCAGTCGTGTGATCAGAGGATTTATATAGAACGCAAACAATCTACAACTACCAGGTGCACCCTGCAGAACACCGCAAATACTTTGTATAAGTGAGGATCCTATCACACTTACTGTAGATCTATAATATAATGCCATAAGCGCCCTTAGCATAACACCGCCACAACCCATGGATTTAAGTAACTGAAATAATTTATGGCGGGAGACTCGATCATAGGCAGTGGCAAAATCTACAAAGATTATGAACAGTTTACACCTCTTGAAAGTGGCATAGTTAATCAATAAGTGGAGAGTTAAAATATGTTCCTCGCATCGGCGTTTTATTGGGCACCAGCTTGCTCAATATCTGGTGCGCACCATTGAGAAAGGCGCTGACAGAGAATCCAGTCATATAATTTTGCGATCGCATTCAGGATGGAAATACCACGATAATTAGTGCAAATTATACGTGACCCACGTTTGAAAACAGCCACCAGGCGGGACTGACACCAAGATGTGGGGAAAGTGGAGCCAAGAAATATTGAATTAAACAAAGATAGAAGAAACAATAACCATCTATAAGGTAGGAATTTGAGGATTCCTGGGGAAACACCATCCGGCCCTGCAGCTTTGTTAGGCTTCAATGAATTAATTCCGACTAAAACTTCATTGATGTTTATTGGCGAATCAAGCAATGGGATAAATGGACAGTCATGAGTGAGGACAGGATCATCCAATGTAGATGCCGGGTCAGTGCACAACAGTTTTTCAAAATGTTCTGCAAATTCTATATCAGTCGGTTTATTATCGCTGTGGGAGGACGATGTACTAGGTTCGAGACCACCCTTCCAGTTTATTCGGTTCCAAATAGTGCGCTCATTGCAGCTATAGGCTAGTTCATTCCATACCTGGTTGGGTTGACTGAAAGCATTACCTGAGAAATGGACAGGAATACCTTTACTGGTGGAAACACATGCAGAACTAGCAGCGGAATAAATTGCAGCTACAAAGGCTTCAGATGCAATAGTAAATCTTGGGCAATTGTGTGCTGCATGTTTGGTTCCATGACACTGAGCGACGAACGAAATATAGTCGGTACCAATTGGCGTGGTTTTATGGGTTTCCTACATGAAGGCTTAGGGGCTTTTTCACAAAATTCAGAATAACTACCAAGCCAAAGTGAGCGAGCCAGTAAATGTGCTGCGGTAGGTACATTATCAAGTTTCACATTCAAATAAATGGCATTATGGTCAGAGGGCAACCTCTGATCAACTACACCAAAAGCAGTGATGTTACTAATAAAGTTAGTGCTGACCGCAGCACGGTCAAGCTCAGAAATATGTTTTCCTTTCCTATGGTATGTTAAGGCACCACCAAACATAATATTACCGAAACACCCATAACTAATGTTCAATAGATCACAATCAGTAAGTAGTTGGCAAAAACGCTTGCCATTACTGTTCACTGTTAAATCGTGGGGATTTCTGTACCTAAAATCGGCACCACTGGGTAGTTTAACTACATTGGTTGAAAGTTAGAGTTAGAGTTAGATATAGAGTTAGAGTTAGATTTGGTTAGAGTTAGATATAGTAAATCTATTAGTTAGATATAGTAAATCTATTAGTTAGATATGGTAAATCTATGAGTTAGATATAGTAAATCTAAGAGTTAGATATAGTAAATCTATGAGTTAGATATAGTAAATCTAAGAGTTAGATATAGTAAATCTATGAGTTAGATATAGTAAATCTATGAGTTAGATATAGTAAATCTATGAGTTAGATATAGTAAATCTATTAGTTAGATATAGTAAATCTATGAGTTAGGTATAGTAAATCTAAGAGTTAGATATAGTAAATATATTAGTTAGATATAGTAAATCTATTAGTTAGATATGGTAAATCTATGAGTTAGATATAGTAAATCTAAGAGTTAGATATAGTAAATCTATGAGTTAGATATAGTAAATCTATGAGTTAGATATAGTAAATCTATTAGTTAGATATAGTAAATCTAAGAGTTAGATATAGCAAATCTATGAGTTAGATATAGTAAATCTATTAGTTAGATATAGTAAATCTATTAGTTAGATATGGTAAATCTATGAGTTAGATATAGTAAATCTAAGAGTTAGATATAGTAAATCTATGAGTTAGATATAGTAAATCTAAGAGTTAGATATAGTAAATATATTAGTTAGATATAGTAAATCTATTAGTTAGATATGGTAAATCTATGAGTTAGATATAGTAAATCTAAGAGTTAGATATAGTAAATCTATGAGTTAGATATAGTAAATCTATGAGTTAGATATAGTAAATCTATTAGTTAGATATAGTAAATCTATTAGTTACATATAGTAAATCTAAGAGTTAGATATAGTAAATCTATTAGTTAGATATAGTAAATCTATTAGTTAGATATGGTAAATCTATGAGTTAGATATAGTAAATCTAAGAGTTAGATATAGTAAATCTATGAGTTAGATATAGTAAATCTATGAGTTAGATATAGTAAATCTATTAGTTAGATTTAGTAAATCTATTAGTTAGATATAGTAAATCTATTAGTTAGATATAGCAAATCTAAGAGTTGGATATAGTAAATCTACGAGTTAGATATAGTAAATCTATGAGTTAGATATAGTAAATCTAAGTGTTAGATATAGTAAATCTATGAGTTAGATATAGTAAATCTAAGAGTTAGATATAGTAAATCTGAGTTAGATATAGTAAATCTAAGAGTTAGATATAGTAAATCTATGAGTTAGATATTTTTTTTTTTTACAGCCGTAGGTCGATTTATATTATCAAATGAGCAAAGGGCGGGAAATTTAAACCATACAAGGGAATTAAATAATATAAAATAATGAGTTAGATATAGTAAATCTATTAGTTAGATATAGTAAATCTATTAGTTACATATAGTAAATCTATGAGTTAAATATAGTAAATCTATTAGTTAGATATAGTAAATCTATGAGTTAGATATAGTAAATCTATTAGTTAGATATAGTAAATCTAAGAGTTAGATATAGCAAATCTATGAGTTAGATATAGTAAATCTATTAGTTAGATATAGTAAATCTATTAGTTAGATATGGTAAATCTATGAGTTAGATATAGTAAATCTAAGAGTTAGATATAGTAAATCTATGAGTTAGATATAGTAAATCTAAGAGTTAGATATAGTTAATCTATGAGTTAGATATAGTAAATCTATGAGTTAGATATAGTAAATCTATGAGTTAGATATAGTAAATCTATTAGTTAGATATAGTAAATCTAAGAGTTAGATATAGTAAATCTATGAGTTAGATATAGTAAATCTATTAGTTAGATATAGTAAATCTAAGAGTTAGATATAGTAAATCTAAGAGTTAGATATAGTAAATATATTAGTTAGATATAGTAAATCTATTAGTTAGATATGGTAAATCTATGAGTTAGATATAGTAAATCTAAGAGTTAGATATAGTAAATCTATGAGTTAGATATAGTAAATCTATGAGTTAGATATAGTAAATCTATTAGTTAGATATAGTAAATCTATTAGTTAGATATAGTAAATCTATGAGTTAGATATAGTAAATCTATTAGTTAGATATAGTAAATCTATGAGTTAGATATAGTAAATCTATTAGTTAGATATAGTAAATCTAAGAGTTAGATATAGCAAATCTATGAGTTAGATATAGTAAATCTATTAGTTAGATATAGTAAATCTATTAGTTAGATATGGTAAATCTATGAGTTAGATATAGTAAATCTAAGAGTTAGATATAGTAAATCTATGAGTTAGATATAGTAAATCTAAGAGTTAGATATAGTTAATCTATGAGTTAGATATAGTAAATCTATGAGTTAGATATAGTAAATCTATGAGTTAGATATAGTAAATCTATTAGTTAGATATAGTAAATCTATGAGTTAGATATAGTAAATCTAAGAGTTAGATATAGTAAATATATTAGTTAGATATAGTAAATCTATTAGTTACATATAGTAAATCTATGAGTTAAATATAGTAAATCTATTAGTTAGATATAGTAAATCTATGAGTTAGATATAGTAAATCTATTAGTTAGATATAGTAAATCTAAGAGTTAGATATAGCAAATCTATGAGTTAGATATAGTAAATCTATTAGTTAGATATAGTAAATCTATTAGTTAGATATGGTAAATCTATGAGTTAGATATAGTAAATCTAAGAGTTAGATATAGTAAATCTATGAGTTAGATATAGTAAATCTAAGAGTTAGATATAGTTAATCTATGAGTTAGATATAGTAAATCTATGAGTTAGATATAGTAAATCTATGAGTTAGATATAGTAAATCTATTAGTTAGATATAGTAAATCTATGAGTTAGATATAGTAAATCTAAGAGTTAGATATAGTAAATATATTAGTTAGATATAGTAAATCTATTAGTTAGATATGGTAAATCTATGAGTTAGATATAGTAAATCTAAGAGTTAGATATAGTAAATCTATGAGTTAGATATAGTAAATCTATGAGTTAGATATAGTAAATCTATTAGTTAGATATAATAAATCTATTAGTTACATATAGTAAATCTAAGAGTTAGATATAGTAAATCTATTAGTTAGATATAGTAAATCTATTAGTTAGATATGGTAAATCTATGAGTTAGATATAGTAAATCTAAGAGTTAGATATAGTAAATCTATGAGTTAGATATAGTAAATCTATGAGTTAGATATAGTAAATCTATTAGTTAGATTTAGTAAATCTATTAGTTAGATATAGTAAATCTATTAGTTAGATATAGCAAATCTAAGAGTTGGATATAGTAAATCTACGAGTTAGATATAGTAAATCTATGAGTTAGATATAGTAAATCTAAGTGTTAGATATAGTAAATCTATGAGTTAGATATAGTAAATCTAAGAGTTAGATATAGTAAATCTGAGTTAGATATAGTAAATCTAAGAGTTAGATATAGTAAATCTATGAGTTAGATATTTTTTTTTTTTACAGCCGTAGGTCGATTTATATTATCAAATGAGCAAAGGGCGGGAAATTTAAACCATACAAGGGAATTAAATAATATAAAATAATGAGTTAGATATAGTAAATCTATTAGTTAGATATAGTAAATCTATTAGTTACATATAGTAAATCTATGAGTTAAATATAGTAAATCTATTAGTTAGATATAGTAAATCTATGAGTTAGATATAGTAAATCTATGAGTTAGATATAGTAAATCTATTAGTTAGATATAGTAAATCTATTAGTTAGATATGGTAAATCTATGAGTTAGATATAGTAAATCTAAGAGTTAGATATAGTAAATCTATGAGTTAGATATAGTAAATCTAAGAGTTAGATATAGTAAATCTATGAGTTAGATATAGTAAATCTATGAGTTAGATATAGTAAATCTATGAGTTAGATATAGTAAATCTATTAGTTAGATATAGTAAATCTATGAGTTAGATATAGTAAATCTAAGAGTTAGATATAGTAAATCTATGAGTTAAATATAGTAAATCTGTTAGTTAGATATAGTAAATCTATTAGTTAGATATAGTAAATCTAAGAGTTAGATATAGTAAATCTAAGAGTTAGATATAGTAAATCTAAGAGTTAGATATAGTAAATCTATGAGTTAGATATAGTAAATCTAAGAGTTAGTTATAGTAAATCTATGAGTTAGATATAGTAAATCTATGAGTTAGATATAGTAAATCTATGAGTTAGATATAGTAAATCTATTAGTTAGATATAGTAAATCTATTAGTTAGATATAGTAAATCTATTAGTTAGATATGGTAAATCTATGAGTTAGATATAGTAAATCTAAGAGTTAGATATAGTAAATCTATGAGTTAGATATAGTAAATCTATGAGTTAGATATAGTAAATCTATTAGTTAGATATAGTAAATCTAAGAGTTAGATATAGCAAATCTATGAGTTAGATATAGTAAATCTTTTAGTTAGATATAGTAAATCTAAGAGTTAGATATAGTAAATCTATGAGTTAGATATAGTAAATCTATGAGTTAGATATAGTAAATCTATGAGTTAGATATAGTAAATCTATGAGTTAGATATAGTAAATCTATTAGTTCGATATAGTAAATCTAATAGTTAGATATAGCAAATCTATGAGTTAGATATAGTAAATCTATTAGTTAGATATAGTAAATCTATGAGTTAGATATAGTAAATCTATTAGTTAGATATAGTAAATCTAAGAGTTAGATATAGCAAATCTATGAGTTAGATATAGTAAATCTATTAGTTACATATAGTAAATCTAAGAGTTAGATATAGCAAATCTATGAGTTAGATATAGTAAATCTATTAGTTAGATATAGTAAATCTATGAGTTAGATATAGTAAATCTATGAGTTAGATATAGTAAATCTATGAGTTAGATATAGTAAATCTATTAGTTAGATATAGTAAATCTATGAGTTAGATATAGTAAATCTAAGAGTTAGATATAGTAAATATATTAGTTAGATATAGTAAATATATTAGTTAGATATAGTAAATCTATGAGTTAGATATAGTAAATCTATGAGTTAGATATAGTAAATCTATTAGTTAGATATAGTAAATCTATTAGTTAGATATGGTAAATCTATGAGTTAGATATAGTAAATCTACGAGTTAGATATAGTAAATCTATGAGTTAGATGTAGTAAATCTATGAGTTAGATATAGTAAATCTATGAGTTAGATATAGTAAATCTAAGAGTTAGATATAGTAAATCTATGAGTTAGATATAGTAAATCTATGAGTTAGATATAGTAAATCTATGAGTTAGATATAGTAAATCTATGAGTTAGATATAGTAAATCTATGAGTTAGATATAGTAAATCTATTAGTTAGATATAGTAAATCTAAGAGTTAGATATAGCAAATCTATGAGTTAGATATAGTAAATCTATTAGTTAGATATAGTAAATCTAAGAGTTAGATATAGCAAATCTATGACTGACATGACTGAAGGAAGTGTAGCTGATACTGGTACTACCGGTACCGGCGCTGGTACTGCCAATCAGACTGGAAATAGTAGTAGTAATGGGAATATAGTAATTGTAAATGCATGTCTAACTCTGATTATGCAAGGAATGTCTTCGAGCACAATGGATCGGGTAGTTCGTATCGTTCTAACGAGATTTACACCAGAGAGGAAATTTTCGCGGCCAAGGTACTACTGTTCGAAAAGTCCGACTTAGTTTAAGTTTAAGTTTATTGTTATTTATAGGAAAATGTTATAATTAGAACCATCACCAAAGCACAGTTTAGTTGTAATGGAATAAAAAGAAAATGTGTATGCAGTGTGCGAGGCGGTGGGTTGGTAAGGGTTGCAGCAATAGCCAGGCTAGTCGAGGCTGCCAACCGACCAAGGGTAAATGTACTGTATATGTAACTAAGTATTATATATTTGAAAAAAGATAAAATAAGAACTGTTATAAACCTTTAATAATTGTTGATCAGGATCACAAGGAAATATAATAATTTAATTAACCATTTTACAATACACTGTAGTGAAGAAACAGTCCAGTCGCAGTGTATGTGAGAAGGAAATATAATAAGATAGAGCCAGACATATAGGGAGATATTGTGTAATGTATTATTATGACGTTACGTCATGTGTTCAAATAGGTATGTTTTAAATTGACGTTTAAATGAAAATTTAGATTTGCTAATAATTAGACTAGAGGGGAGACTGTTCCACAATACTGGCCCAGTGACTGATAATCCTTGGTGTGCTACATTGAGACGGGTTAACGGTACTACGAATTTGCCTAAAGTAGATGAACGGGTGTTATATAAATGAATATCAGACAATTTAGTAAAAAAATTTGAAAGAGGGTGATTATTAGAAGATTTTGATATATCGTACATTAACTGGCCTAATTGTAATTCAAATATAGATTCGATTGGCAAAACATTTAGTGATTTGTAAAGTGGCACAGAGTGAGCCCGGTAGTCACTAAATGTTATGCAACGCAAGATTTTATTAACTTTAATTCTTAGTGGACGTGTTATTGATTTGCAGGCAGTACCCCAAGCAAGAATTCCATAAGTGATGTAAGGATTAATTAATGTATAATACAGCGTACGTAAAATTTGGCTTGGGAAAAAGTGTCTTAATTTATAAAAAAGTCCGGAGGATCTAGATATTTTTTTAAGGATGTAATTTATATGCGTTTTCCAGCTCAAATTGTCATCGATAAAGATACCTAAGTACTTAGTGCTATTTACCTTAGTAATTTCATTGGCTTTAATTTTAACTTTCGGTAGTCCAAGACAGTTTTTGTTACTAAAAATAGAGTATTCTGTTTTACTAAGATTAAGTGATAATGAGTTGTCTATAAGCCAGTCCGAAATTTTTTCCAGTTCAGTGTTTGTGTTGTTAATCAATAAATTTAAGTCTGAATTGAAGCCCAGTAACGTCGTATCGTCGGCAAATAAAGTTGTCAAAAATTTGGATGCGTCCGGTAAGTCGTTCACATATAAAAGAAACAGCAATGGTGAAAGGACTGAACCCTGGGGCGTTCCGCAGGTTACCGGAAGAGTGGGTGAGATTACGCCATTTAAGGATACTGATTGTGTACGGTCTGTTAGAAAACTCCTAAGTAAAGTCTGGGGGGTGCCTCGAATTCCGTAAGATTCTAATTTTTTAAATAAGGTAGAGTGGTTCAGCGTATCAAACGCTTTTTTTAAATCTAGATAAATTGCGCAGATAGATTCTTTTGAGTCAAGGTGAAATCTAATTTTTTCTGTAACCGTTAGAATAGCCGAAGCCGTAGAAATCCTCTTTCGAAAACCGAATTGTGATGCAGTCAAAATACAGAAACGATCTAAATAAGATTGAAGCTGTGAGTATATAACCTGTTCTAGAATTTTTGTAAAAACTGGCAATAATGATATTGGCCTATAGTTATTAGAATCTAGTGGATCACCCCCCTTAAAACATGGGATTATTTTAGATTGTTTAAGAGAAACTGGATAATGACCTGTTGTGATACATAGGTTAAATAAATATGCTAGATGAGGTGCAATGTGTTCAGCAGCAATTTTTAATAATTTACTGGGAAAGTTGTCATTAGTAGCGCTGTTTTCATTTATTTGTAAAAGTAGGTAGTGAATTTCAGCTACAGAAGTTTCAATAAGAGTAAATGAATTCGAGTGTCGATGGTTAATGTGGCGGGTAGGGCATCGGTTAGATCGGGGTATTGTACTGGCAAGTTTTGGTCCAATAGTTGAAAAATGTTCGTTGAAAATAGATGCTATTTTATGGGGATCAGACGTTATTTTTGCCCCTACTTCTGTTCTGAAAGCAATTTTGGTAGGGCTTAGGGATTTCTTATTTTTGTGTAATACAGAGTTAATTACAGACCACGTCTTGCGCATATTTCCTTTGTTTTTTAAAAATTCTTGATTATAGAATGATTTTTCAGCGGCTCTGATTACAGTCGTTAAATTATTACGATATGTTTTATAGGCTTTTTGGGTTTCAGAACACGGTGATTTAATATATTTTTCATATAATTTATTTTTTTTAGAAATTGATTTAATTAGCAAAGGAGTTAGCCATGGTTTGCGTGCAATTTTTCTTTTTGTAATTATTTTTTTAGGTAAGTGTTTTTGGCATAATTGATCAAAAGAATTGTAAAAAGTGTCGAATTTTTTATCTGTCGGTATATTATGGGATCGGTAAGCTGCGAGAGGTGGTAATGAAAGGTCGAGCAAAAAACTATTTAAGTTAAATTTGCTATAATCATAGCACATTTTAGTATTGGGTTGTTTGAAAAAAGCAGAATAATTATGAAATAACGCAAATGTTCCAAGGTGGTCTGTTGTGCCAATTTCTGATAAAAAAACGCCGGCAGTAGTAAAATCATTCGTAATATTAGTAATAATATGGTCAAGCGTTGAATTAGCACCGTGTGCAATTCGAGTGGGTTGTTTTATTAATTGGGAAAATCCGTATGATGAAAGTATCTGTAAGTATCGTGCACTTTCTGATGTCATTTTGTTTAAGTTAACATTGAAGTCACCAGTGAGGACGATATCTATATTTTTATCAGATACTTTCGCCAATGCGGGTTCTAGAATATTAATAAAATTATTGTAATTGACAGACGGTGGTCTGTATATTACACCTAACACTAAGGACTTATTGTTGGATTTTTTAATTTGGATCCATTTATTATGAATTCCCGACACAGTCAAGTCGTCTCGTTCCGTAAAGGTTAGCGTATCCTTAATGTAAATTCCCACACCCCAACCGGAACCTGAGGAACGTCCCTCTGGTCTGTCTGATAGTAGCGGTCCTACATAGTTGTCAAGTTTTAATTTACAGTGATTGTCTTTAGCACCTACTAATGTTTCAGTAAAAGTGATAACATCAAAATCTTCGTCTAATGTACTTAAAAATTCAGCAGTGTAAGAAAGATTATTGTTTAGGCTTCTACAATTTAGGTGATATACAGAAAAAGAGTTATGATGAGAACCTATACGCTCGATTTCACTGTTAAATTTAGTATCATTATAGTATTCGCTATTTCGCGCTAAATTTTGAATGTTATTATCCGGATCAATAGTAGCAAAACTAGGATTATCAGCATTTTCGTTGAGCAAGTATAAATCGTCGGAAATTCCAAAAATATCATAGTCGTTAGACGGAATATCGCTAAAAGGAAAAATCCCTTGTAAACAAAAAATGCAGTAGTGACTCGTAAAAAACTGAGACTGTTCAAGCTCTGCGGTTTCTCCATATGTCAGGCAAGTTCCACACTGCTGGTGATAACTGTTTCTACACACCGCGCATAAAATGGTATTATCGTTATTTTTGAATCCTGAAAAACAGAGAGCACATGAATTGCTACAATTAGAGTTCGTATCAATCTTCCCACCTGCAATAATGCCTCAGCTGACAGCCTGCACACTGCATACTGTCGCTTAATACAATGGATATATATTATACACTATGTTATAATATATAATATTAATAAATCAGTACATCCCGTTAAGCCCTGACCATATATGGGCCACTAGTGATATTGTAAGTCAGTTAAATTAATTCTGTAAATTATTCCAAGAGTTAATAATAATTTGAATTGCCTTTCTGGATGACCAGATTAGGGGTTTCCTAGGATCCTATGCGTATTAATTTCCATCACAGTCCAGAGAGTTATAAGGATTTAAAGAGGGAGTAATTGGCGAACTATTCTGGCGTTGTTGGAAGGTGGTAACGGCGTCGATTTCGTCGACAATGATGTCTTCACTTTCCAGGTTATTAATCGATGGCGAATTGGAGGAGAGCTTGACGTCCACAGATGGATGGGTCGGATCAACCGCCGGGTACGAACCTGGGAGCGCGTTCTTATTCACCTTCTTACCATCCCGGTTGGAATGCCCGCCACCCCCTAGAGATGAACTCCTGGTAACTCGTTTGTCTCGACTAGGACCTCCTTGAAGAGACTTCTTATTCGGTCGTTGAGTAACACTATGAGTGGATGTATTTGCAGTAATATCTTTGATATCGTGCAATGAGTTGATGTTTCTCGGTAGAGAATCGCGTTCAATGCGAATCTGTACGTTTCCGTTGGACGAGTACTTGGCGTATATTCTACCCTCCTTCTTTAATTTCGTTGCTTCTCGAAGGAGTTCCGCGCGAAATGGTGTCAGGTGGTCCGTCGAATAGAACCCGTCCTTGAAATCGGATTTCCTGGAGAAGATTGCGTAACGAGTAGCATGATGTAGGAACCGTACAACTATTGGACGACGCTTACCCGCTTTCGGTTGACCTAATCGGTGAGATACGTCGATATCATTAATATCGACCCCGCAAAACTCTACGATCCTTTCAATAGCTAACCTATCGGATTTGTTATTTCCCTCCTCGATTCCGTGGAATAGCACGTTGTTACGTCGTACGTACTGGGCAAGGGAATCGTTGGCAAGTTCAGATTTATCGATTCTCGCAGATAAAATGTTAATTTCGGATATCAAATTACCATTATCTTTTCGAAGTGTTGAATTGTCTTGCTTCAGTTGAGTAATTGACTGTATTAAGGAAGGAGATCCGTCAGACGGGTTTAGTTGGTTGTCAATTCTCTCTAGGTTATTAGATACTTTAGTTAGTAGGTTTTCGAGCCGGTCCATGCGCGCATTAAGTGAATTTGTATCTATCTTTGTCGGCGCCATTATTATCACAGTTTGTGTAATTCACCAGAAAAGGTCTATAGTTATGTAAGGCTAAACCGGATCGGTACAGTCAGATAGTTTGCGACAGCTTGCAGTATTTCGGCCTACAGCTGTACCATAGTACAGTAGTACCGGTCACATTGGGTACATGTACAATTAGGAGTCTAATTAGAAGGAGGAATTTCTTAAATGCAGGATTGCGGTTGAGGAAAAGTCGCATTGGTTGGATATACTCTTTAATGTAACTTCCTACAGTTGAAACCTGATTGAGAATAATTTTGGGCTTCCCCAAATCAATATACACCAAATATTCACAATAATTATACACGACAATATAAGTCCCTACAGTATATTATTTAATTACCCACTGTTCGCTCAGATTTTAGCCTACCCAATGTTCCCCAGATTTTAGCCTACCTAATGTTCCCCAGTCCTGGTCTTAGTGCCGTAGTGTCGGTGTCGGTCGACCCTGTCGCGTGTCCGTTCCACCCCTCCCGAACCCCGAAGGGATCGATCATCGAGAACCAGCACGGCTTGGCTAGGAGTCTGTCGTGTTGGTGGACCCGTTCGCGCATCCGTCCCACCCCTCCCGAACCCCGAAGGGTTCGATCATCGAGAACCAGTACGGCTTAGCTAAGGGTCCGTCAGTTCATCGCAGAGACCCGACCACCTAGGCTTTCCGAGTCCTTATTCAGGCTCGTAGTCGCTTCGGCAGCCGAGAAACTGCTCCGAACAGTCGGTAGGCCAGTAGCGTCCAGTCCTTTGTCTTTCGACCCCGTCGCATGTCCGTCCCACCCCTCACGAACCCCAAAGGGAACGATCATCGAGAACCAGTACGGCTTAGCTCAGGGGTCTGTCGTCGGTTCCTGTCGCAAATCCCTGGTACAAGCAGCCGGCGTTCCGATGTCCTTTTCAGGCTCGTAATAACTGCTGTTGACCAGAGACTGCTAAGGGCAGTCCTCGTCAAACCCTTCCTCTGTAAGTCGGCCGCCCTTTCGCATGTCCGTCCCACCCCTCGCGAACCCCGAAGGGATCGGTCATCGAGAACCAGTACGGCTTAGGTAAGGGGGCTGTCATTGCCCGTCGCGAATCCCTGACACAAGCAGTCAGCGTTCCGAGTTCTTTTCAGTCTCGTAATAGCTGCCGTTGACCAGAGACCGCTAAGGGCAGTCCTCGTCAAACCCGTCTTGGCCAGCCCTTTCGCATGTCCGTCCCACCCCTCGCGAACCCCGAAGGGATCGGTCATCGAGAACCAGTACGGCTTAGCTCAGGGGGCAGTCGTTAGTCAGCCACCCTTTCGCATGTCCGTCCCACCCCTCGCGAACCCCGAAGGGATCGGTCATCGAGAACCAGTACGGCTTAGCTAAGGGGGCTGTCGTTTCCCATCGCGAATCCCTGACACAAGCAGTCAGCGTTCCGAGTTCTTTTCAGTCTCGTAATAACTGCTGTTGGCCAGGGACCGCTAAGGGCAGTCCTTGTCCTTTAGTCCTGGCGCATTACCAAATCCTAACCTGAATACTGCTTAACTTTGCCTCCCACCCCTGGCCCTTATAACTATGAAATTATTCCCGTACCCTGTAAGTTGCCCCAAAGTTCGCCCATAAATCGCCCCCAGTTTATTGAATGTGCCCAAAACCCATGGTCCCGCACCCAGTAATAATATCGGAATAAACAATTTTAAATAAATACAAAAAATATTCAACTCGCATTATGAAAAGTTGAAATACCGCGAACAGTCCCCCCCCAATGACCTTCGTGAGGTCTATCGGTAGATTGAGTTTGCGTAGGTCATTCCCAATATAAAAAACCCAAATTTAATATTGCATAGTCATAATTAATTTGGCCTAGAGTTTATAGATATATATGTGTATAAAAATAAATGTTCATTTTAATGTTCCTGGAATATCCCGGTCCACTATTTCTTTCTCTGATACGCCTTTCGTCTCTTCGCCCGTCGACTCTCATCGATCGCTATGGCTGGTAGAGGAGCGTCAACATCCATCGTGAGCAACGCTTCGGCTTGTCTCCTGGGGGCTCTTCCTTTCGATGGCATCGGGATCATGTCGGTTCGTCTTTCCAACTCGGACTTGCGTGCCTCTAGGAACCACTCTCCGTCACTGAACTCCTCTTTATACGAGTATAATCGTCTAATGACTTCGAAAGGTCCGAATAATCCGGCACTCAGTAGCAGATCCACGTAATGGAAAGGTAGCGTGGCCGACGTGGGGAGGCATTCCGGGAAGGAGAAATACCCGCACGCCATCTCCTGCGCAATATTCCGAGCGTTTCTCCTCACTTTAGTCTTCACGTGGTTGTTCGCATAGGTTTCGAACATAACCAAATTTCCCATAGCGGTAACGTCTTTAGTGGGACATTTGATATAGCAGCGGGGGCTAGAGGAATGCCCACGGAAACCGCACGTGGTGCAGAGGTTGTATAGGATCGGACAGACGGAAACGTCGTGGCCCGATGTCGCACAGTGTGGGCAATAGAGTATCCCGATGAGCTGGAGGCACGAATCGGTAACCCGATTCCTTTTACCGCGTGGGCACTGCTCCGAACCGCAGTTGCCGCAAACCTCCAATTGCATCTCTCGACCGGGGAATATCGGAATCGGGATGCCGACGTAATATTCGAGTCGTCGGTCGCTCTTCTGAATATTCGCGGTGGCCGGTAGCCCGTGGAATGCTAGGCTTTTGCGTAGTAGGTCCTCGCTACGATAACCTTCTTTGTGTCCCGCTGGTCTCAACTCAGACGACCGTTTCTGGCGGTGGATCCATTCAGTTTGCTCGGCGTACCAACGGGTTAGTCGCATAGGGTCCTGAGGAACGGAGGGTGTAGTAGCCACCGCTGGTCGGCGAAGAGGTGCCGGGGTTTTCGACGGAGGGATACCGAGGAGATCGTCGGGGGTCGGCGCATCGCTGGGACCCTTCTCGACCAGTATCGCTGAGCGGGTCCGTTGGTTGCTGGTACTCGGAATCTCCGACGACCAGTCTTTGCCCACGGGAAAGGATACGGGGATAACCGTTGGCATATGTCGCCGAAGTCGCTCAACGCGGAGGTAGTGGCTACCTCCCTCGCAGGGCTACCGGAGCCGAGTGGGGTGTAAGCACCTGCTCTCGTCATCGGTTCGGCCGAGGCAACCCATTTGGCGGCCGGTCCGTACGCGGCTCCCGGCTCGAGTTGTCGCTTCGGGGTGTGTAATAGAAAGCCCTCCTGTAGCCATATTTCTTCCCCTTCCGAGGAAATCAGAGGCTCCTCCACACCGAGAAGATCGGTAATCGTAGGGATGTCGTAAGGTCCGCTCTCGTCCCAGGAATCGATAACGGCGGGCGTTTTCGATTCTCCCGGTGTAATGTTCTCGACCGCTTTGAACGTGTGGTTTATAACCTCGTTCCAGTTGTAGTCGATGAAGGAAAGGGGAACCGCCGTGATGATGTTATCGAGAGTCTTACAGATAAACTTAGCGACGGTGTAGCACTCCATAACGACGTAGATATAGTTCCGTCGATCGGGATTCTCCCACCTTTGGTGTATCGTCCACTTCCGGTCAACGTCTTTCCATCTACCCTCTCTCTCGCTCTTTATTTCTAATTCCGGGTATCCACCATATAATTTATTATAATCCCGAAATTTCTGGGGTTTGAAGTCGATGCCACCGTTCAGCACAGCGAGGTAGCCGATACCAGATTTCGTCGGTCTCACCTCTCGGAAACCTCGCATGAACTCGGCGAATCGTAACCAGGCTAATAGCGTTTGGGTGTCGACGCAATGGCTAAGGGCGTTGAGGTCGTCTCGTCGGTTTCTTCCTAGAGGAGCGTTCGCGTAGTCGTTCCGGACGTCCGCCTTGATATCCGACCCGATTTTAATGACGTCGAAGTCGAAGAGGATCTTTTGGATTTCTGGAGGTAGCAACCAGATCGCTCCGGCTGCCTGCACTTCCTGTCTGGGTGTCGGGAATATTCGGCACACCAGTACCAAACCGTCCAGGGTTCCGAGGACGACGACTAAGGATCGACCATATTCTTTCGCCCCGTACTTATCCTGGTAGTCGTCGCGGTTCTGGATAATCGATATGCGTTCCTCTCGAAGCGTCGCCGTACACTCCGACAGGTTTCCCCAGTGGGCGAGGTATGTACTCTTGTCGTCGACGAAACTTTGACATCTCGCCAACATAATCGCTTTCGAGGTGGGTGTCGCGTTTCCCTCGTTGTCGTAGATCAAACATTGGGATTTGTAGACGCTTTGTCGGAATGTTTCCCAAAACGACGACTCGTCCCCTCCGGTTGCCTTTGCGTTCCGAGTTCTTTTCAGTCTCGTACTAGCATCGGCTAACCGGAGGGCTTGTAGATTCTTGGAATCCAGTCCCTCTCGCCCGGTGAATTTAACGACTCGCACGTTCTCATTTAGCAGGGTGCTCCAATTGGTATCAAAGTCAGGGGATCCGGGTTGCGAATATTCCAGTAGATCTATCGTGTTACGTAATTCGCCGATAATTTGGCGATTTGGGTCCATATTTACGATTATATCCGTTACAAATTAGATCAGTTAATTATAAGTCCAGAAAGTCTGAAACTATAGCGATTGCAGAATAATTCAGTTTATTTTTAGTTCAGTTTATTAATAACATTGCTATATAGACATCTATCATCTTATTGCTAATACATTCAGCATTTACAGTTACTATAGCTATACATTAATATCCAACCAGTTTTTTATGACTTTTTTGTCCTTTTCTTTTTTCCAATTCTTTTCTTTAGACTTTTTATACTTAGACTTTTTTTTGTCTTTTTTCATTTCTCTTTATTATTTCATCTCATTTCATTTATTTCAACACATTTCAACACATTTAGTTCCACCATTTATTCTCAATTTTGTTTATTTCCACACCATCATTGGGGTTATAGCCCCCCGGCTATCATCATTGTTATAAGCGCAGCACCAGGGTGCGCATCATTACATTTTCATCAGCATACGCGTCATCATTCGGTTTATAGTAGAGTTGTCTGAGTCTTTTCATCATTTCCAACTACATTCAATCATCTTCTTTGGGAAATCTTTGTTGTGGAAGGGGTGTTACGCGGCAATCTGGGATCTATAGCTGGACTCGTTACACCGCCTACGCCCCAAACTGCACACGTAACGGACAATGAAGATGCTGGGAGTGAAGTCACGTGGAATGCACCAGGGACCCACCAGAATAACACTCCCAACAACATAAAGCTCAGTCGACGAAGTCATGTGGGATGGGGTTACGCAACATTCTGGGATCTACAGCTGGACTCATTACACCGCCTACGCCCCAAAATCCACGTAACGGTCCCACCAGAATAACGCGACTGAGAAACATAAAACCCTCTATCGTCGAAGTCATGTGGATGCACCATGGACCCACCAGAATAACGGGATAGAGGGGGTGTTGCGCGGCAATCCGGGATCTACAGCTGGACTCATTACACCGCCTACGCCCCAAACTGCGCACGCAACGGACAACATAACATACTACAATGGATACAATGAATTCCACTTCAAATCTTTACCATTTCCAATAATCCAATATCATTGGTCCCGATGACCAAAATCAGGGTAAACAATACATAAACGACCCTGCGTCAGTCGAAACATCTGCAGGGTGACGCTGGACTCCACATAACACACGAGGAAACACAAATACCATTGCGTGGTTACAGTTGGTTTAAGGGGGGTCCATTTTCATTGTCGATAAATCACAGTTTAAGAGTTTGTCAACAGGATGAGAAGGGTTTAAACGCATTTGTCATTGTCACCAATGTCCGCAGCAGGATCCTGAGTAGGGAACTTATCACCTCTCGTAGAGTCACCGCTATCATTGCCTTCAAGAAGGCACAGCCTCTGGATAGGGCGTTGGTAGTGGCCCTTTTTATAATTGTCACCAATGTCCGCAGCAGGATCTTGAGTAGGGAACTTATCACCTCTCGTAGAGTCACCACTGTCATTGCCTTCGAGAAGGCACAGCCTCTGGATAGGGCGTTGGTAGTGGCCCTTTTTATAATTGTCACCAATGTCCGCAGCAGGATCTTGAGTAGGGAACTTATCACCTCTCGTAGAGTCACCACTGTCATTGCCTTCGAGAAGGCACAGCTTCTGGATAGGGCGTTGGTAGTGGCCCTTTGCCGTTCGTATCGTCACAGTCCTCGCAAGTCCGTCTTTGCTTGGGTGTATGGTCACGACCCGCGCCACAGGCCAGTGAAAACGGTCTTTGAGATCTTCTTTTACTAGTACCATGTCGCCAACTGCGACGTTCCGGTAGGTGTTGTTCCATTTCCTCCTGGTCCGGAGGGTTATGAGGTACTCCTGGGCCCAGATTCTCCACCAATGCGCTGCCAACGCTTGGACCTTCTTCCAATTTGTATGTCTCGCGATCTCGTTGGGATCCGGGAACATGGTCTCTGGGAGAACGTGGGTTTTGGGTCTCCCCAGTAGGTGGTTAGGAGTGAGGGGCTCCAGGTCTGTGGGGTCGTCGCGGATAGGGACAATGGGCCGGTTGTTAAGGGTAGCCGTGATCTTGCAGAATGTTGTGCGGAGGGTGTCATGGGTTACCCGGGTGTCTCCTAGAGCGATGCGCATGGATCGTTTCACTAGGTCGATCAGTTTCTCCCATACCCCGCTCGTATGGGGTGCTAAGGGGGTCTGGAAGTGCCACTGTATCTGGTGTTCCTTCCAGACTTGGGATGCGGTGTTGTCGGTAAACCATCCCTCGATCGCCTCCCTAAGTTCTCTTTCTCCTCCCACAAAGTTTGTACCGTTATCGTAGTACATGTGACGACATGTCCCGTTGTTCGCCACGAACCGACGCAGAGCGTTGATGAATGCGTGTTGCGTCAGATTTACCACGATATCTAGGTAGATTGCCCTAGACCTTAGGCAGGTGAAGATGGCTCCCCAGCATTTGATGTTGGATCGTCGTTCGATGACCATAAACGGTCCGAAACAGTCCACTCCGGTGACGTAGAACGGTGGGGAATCTGCTTGTAGACGGGTGGCTGGTAAGTCGGCCATCTTTTGGGTGATTGGTGGCGCTAGATAACGTCTGCAGGTAAAGCAACGTTTCAACACTTTCCGGATCAGTGGCTGGATGTGGGTGATCCAGTATCTTTGTCTTATATTAGCTATAATCCAATTCTGTCCTGCGTGATGGTTGTCCTCGTGACATTGTAAAATTAATAGCTTAGCTAGTGTCGACGTTCCGGGCAGAAGCGCCGGGTATTTAACCTCGTATTCGACCGGGGCGTTTGCCATCCGGGTATTCAGTCGGATCAGTCCGTCCTCTCCCATCATTGGTCTCAGTTGGTAGACTGGGCTGTCCGGTTTCAATGTTTTGCCCGCGCTAAGTTGTTCCCACTCATCGGGGAAACTTTCTCTCTGGACATATCTAACGATACACTTCTCCGCGATAATGAGTTCTTGTATATTCCGTTGAACTATCGGTTTGTTGTTTTTCCACTGTAGGAAGTTATGAAGGGTTATAACGTGGTGGACGAGCCGTCTCATCGATGAAGTTCGCTCGATCAACCGATGTAAAGACGCCGCTGGTTGAGTGATCGTCGCGACATTATAGTGCCTGCCCGAGTCCTTTGCAGGCTCAGTCAGACAACTATAAATTTCCACCGCGTTGCTTCGATGGACTTTACGGATCTCTTTATCGTCCTCGGAGTATTTTCCGCTATCGAGTTCGGGGTCGAATCGGGTACTCCATGTTAATTGTGGCTGCTGTAGGAATTCCGGACCTGTAAGCCAGAGTTTGCTTTTACCGAGTTGTTTTGGGGTGGCGCCTCGGCTTGATAAGTCCGCTGGGTTTTCCTTCCCGTTCACGTGGTGCCACTGTTCTCGGCCGGTGCACTGTTTAATCTCTGTGGCTCGGTTTGCAACAAACGTGGTGTGACGCCGTGATGGAGAGTGGAGATAATAGAGAACTATACTCGAATTGACCCAGAAGTGTTGAGATTCGATGGGGATCCGTAGGTTCCGCATGACCATGCGATTCTGTCTTACTGCCCAGACTGCAGCTTGTAGCTCGAGTCTCGGAATCGTTGCTACGAATTCCCCAGATACTGTCTTGGCTTTGGAGAATAAGAAGCTTGTGTCGCCGTTTCCATCGTTACTTAGTCTCCGTAAGAAGGTGACTATGTCGATTCCGGTATTCGAAGCATCCGAAAAGGTATGGAGCTGGAAGATATCGGTGGGTAGTTTATCGAGGAAGAACGGTCGAGGGATCCGCATGAGATGTAGGTGTTCGAGCTGCTCCGTCCATTTTCTCCATTTGACGCTGAGGTGTGGGGGGAGTTCTTCGTCCCATCCCAGTCCTTCTAACCACATTTCCTTAATCAGATTCATCCTGGCCAAGGTTACTGGAGATATGAAATTTAGTGGGTCGAAGATGGCGCTTTTTATCGACAAACATCCCCTTTTCGTCATGGGCTTGGGTAGGGGTTTATATTTGAAAATAAATTCGTCTGATTCTATGTCCCATTCAATCCCGAGTACACGGTGTTCCACATCCTACGAGTACATTTTGTTGTTGTCCAGTCGAATGTCCTCCGGAAACTTTTCCATAAGTTTCTTGTCGTGGGACCTGAACTTCATGAGCGGGAAGCCTCCTTTCTTTAAACATTCTACCATCCCCATTGCTAGCCGATATGCCTCATCCACATTATCCGCACCGGCGCATCCGTCGTCCACGTAGAAGCATCGTCGGATGGTTTCTATGACGGTTGGGGGGAACTCGTTTTCACACATAGTTGCCATTCTTTTCAGCATGTCACTACATGCTACTGGCGAGTCCTTAGCGCCGAAAATCCTGACGACCATACGCATTACGTCTACGTCCTTTATTGTAAGTTGACTAATCTCATGTTGAGTTAGTGTTTCATCCGTCCATAGGATTCGTAGACAATCTGAGTCTCTTGGTAGCGTACAAACCTGATGAAACATGGCTTTGATGTCGCAGGTGAATGCTATCCGGTTTTCTCTGAACCTGATCAATACGCCAATAAGTGTACTATATATGTTGGGTCCCGTATAAAGCTGACTATTCAGGGATTCGCCTTGATACATAGCAGCGGCATCATTAACTACTCGGATTTTCCCGCCCTTCCGTGCTTCTACCACGTAGTGGGTTGGAAGATAATATGTTCTTTTGCCTCCTTGCAGTTCGTTCCGGGGTACCATTTCTGCTAATCCATCGTCGAGATATCCTTGGATTACGGTATTATATTTCTCCTTTATCTCGGGTTGGTCATTCAGCCGGCGGAGAATGCCCTTAAGTCGCCTAAGGGCCATGTTAGCGTTGTTTGCCATTGGTTTATTCGGGTCCTTCCATAACATGGGTGAACACCAGTGTCCGTCGTTGAACGTGGCCTGGTCCAGAACATCCATACAATATCGATCTTCCTCGGACGGGTTTTCGTCCTTTTCAGCGAACTCTTGGGTCTCTAGATTAAAGTATTTAGTCATCTCTCGCTGGGTTTTTTCGGTCTCGAGAAATAAATCCTCATCGAGGTCTGTAGCTGAGCAATATCCCACGGATGTTACATTTTCTTTAATCTGACATTTAGGAAGATATGTATAGGTGTCAGTAGTTTCTTCCTTGATGCCGCAGAGGGTCCATCCCATTATGGTTCGTTCAGCGTAAAAGCCGTCATCTTTCTTTATGGATCGGGCGACATCTCCGGTAGGTTTGTGTAATTCCGGTGTATCAAGTCCAATCAGTAGGGTGATGCGGTTTACGTCCAACTGCGACACCTCAGATCTACATCGTCTCGGTCCAATTGTATGAGGGGGGCGTACTCGGCTGATTGTCGGAACCGCACTCGGAGGTCTGTGTGTACCAAGGCGTTCTTGATGGTTAGCTTGTCCGTCTCGTAGCCCTTCATTACTCCTTCCATTTGGAGTTGCACCTCCCCAGATTCTACCTCTCGGTTATCGGTGATGGTTTGTATGGGCCGTTTACAAGGTTCATATTCTAGGCCGAGTTGCTCGAGGAAATCCCGGTCGATGATGGTTCCGTCGGACCCGTTATCGAGGAACGCGAGTGTCGTCAAAGATTTGCCGACTCCTTGGATCCTTACTGGGATTACCTTTGCGAAGACCATGTAGCGGCGATTTATAAGATTAATCGTGGCCAAAATATTTGTTACTTGTGGTGTATCGGTGGAGATTTTAAACGGGTTGGTTTCTCTCCGTTGGGTTGTCCGGGTTCCTTTGAAGACGTGGTTTGTTTCTCCTCTTCGCCTGGCTTCGATCCGAAAGGGGAGGGTAGTAAAATCGAAGTTCGCGGGGATGTGGAGGAGCGTGTGATGGCGTTGGTCGTTACAGACAGCACAGCATGATCTTTGGTCGCACTCCCGAACATAGTGACCTGTTCCAAGACACCGGAAGCATCGTCGGTGTTTCATTATCGCCTCGAAGCGTGGGACGAGTTCGGCGAACTGAAACTTTCTGCAGAATTCCACTTTATGTTTCTCCCCACAGAAGAGACAGAGCAGGGAATTTGTGATGCCTTCCCTTTCGGGTGCCCAACTCGCGAGATAACATGCCCATTCCTCGGCGGATGTCGGTTCCTCGTAGTCTTCGTCGTCGGAATCCTCAGCCATGGTGATGGCCATCGTACTCACCGGTGGGGGGCGGAATCTCGGTTTCGGAGGGGTTATCTTACTCCTGGAGTTGCTTTCTATTCCGTCCAACTTTGCGAGACTTTGTTTTGAAAACATCGAGTCATTCATGGCTTCGGAGATATCGTCCAGGAATGCCGACATTTCAAGGAAGCTAGGATCTCGATCTGGATGTCTGCGCCGGAGATCTACACATTTATAAGCCCACTTACTTTGTAGCCATCCGGGGAACTTCCGGGCGATCTGTCGGAGGTTTAGAATGTTGTTCACCTGGTCCTCCTTATTTAAGGGTTTCAGAGTATAGTAGGCATCCTTCATAGAGTCGGAGAATTCCTGTATGTTCTGTGGGTCCCCTAGTGATCCCACGTCCTGTATCAGTCTCTCTAGAGTTTTATTAATTATAGTTCCGGTATTTCCGTATCTTTTATCTAGAGTTTTCCATGCGTCATAGTATGCCTCATGAGAACCTCCTTCAAAACATGCAATAATTCTGCGTGGTTTGTCACCCAGGTATTGCGATAAATATACCAATTTCTGTGCGTCGGCTATGTCCGTTGATCCGATCTGCGCAAAGAACCGTTTCTTGAATCTGAGGTAATCGACGGGATCTCCTTCGAAGGTGCGAATCTCCATCTTAGGCATGGCAAGGCGGTTCTCCAACGCCCGGATGATGCTGACGTCGTCTGAACTAGAGTGACTCTGAGGGTTATAGTTATTGGCACTCACTCCCATACTTGATGGATCAATAATAGGTGGAGTTTTAATAATGACGCGGCTACGAGTTTGTGGTGTGGATGTAAATGGGTTGTTAGATTGGGGAGTGGCGTCCCGTTCCGAGTCCCTTTCAGGCTCGTACTTGGGTACACTCGCTGTCGTGGTGTTGGATGGGATATAAGGTTCCTCATTCTTTAGCGTAGCCGGTGGGGGATGGAACACCGGTGCTTGTGCCGATAGCGTAGACTGTTTGGTAGGCGGGATCTCGGGTTTCGGAAGTTTCGCCGCTGTCGGTATGAATGACTTTTCTAATTCCGGTACCGGGATTGGTTCATATTCCTGATCTATATCCCTTTCCCAGTCCTCGTATAGTTGAATATCTCGTTCTATAAGCGCGGCTTCGTATTCCGAAAGTTTCGCAATATCTGCATTCTTTTTGTGAGTGAGAATCGCTTGGGCCTCGGCGTGTTGTTTACGCATTTCTGCTTCCCATTTACGTTGTTCGATCTCTTGTTTGGCCTCTCGTTCACGTTGTTCGATCTCTTGTTTGGCCTCTTGTTCACGTTGTTCGATCTCTCGTTTGGCCTCTTGTTCACGTTGTTCGATCTCTCGTTTGGCCTCTTGTTCACGTTGTTCGATCTCCTGTCTGACCTCCTGTCTGCGTTGTTCGACCCGTCGTTCGACCTCTTGTTCGGCCTCTCGCTTTTGTGTTTCGGCGGCTAATACATCTTGCTCGGCTTGCAGTTGAATATACTCATCTTCCATCCGAGCTTTGAGGGCTAATGCCTTCCGTTCTCGCAGTTGGTCTCGGAGTGGCTGACCCCCTTGAGAGCTATGCGCTGAGCCGGATCTCTCGCTCCTAGCGCTGGAGTGCTGATTTCTAGCGGACCCCGTTCTCTTTCAATGTACTGCTGTCCTGATGCTGGAGGATCGTACTGATTCCGCGTCTGTTCTTTCAGCCCTCTTGTAGTACTGTTCCTCATAGCCTCTCACAAGGCTGAGGGTCCTCCGGTGTTGTTTGCGGAACCCCTCTAGGTGTACAACATGTTCTTCTAACTTGGGGTAGTTTTCCTGATCGGTGGAGGGAACGAGCTCTTGGTACGCCTGTATCATTCTTTCGTACCGCTGTAGGATATTTCGGATATTTTGAAGCTGAGTTTGTACCTCATTGAGGGGGGTTTTGACTCCCTTGAGTTGTTTCTCCATCCGTTGATACGCTCGGGTTACTCCGCCTTTGAGAGCCCCTAGCCGACGGGTCATGTTCTTGACGTTTGGTATCTCGTCGGCTTCCGAGTCTGTGTGGTGATCCATCTCGTCGGTATCGGATACGTTATTTGTCGTCATTGTAACGCCTCGTCGATAGCTAGATACGCGATGTCATAAAACAGTTCCTCGTAGGTATTGTACTCAGCTTGGACCACCCGAACGGTAATCCTGAATCGTCCGACGTTCGTTCCTTGTACTTCAACTTCGACGTGCCAGATTCCTGGCTCAACTTGGATTATATCAATGGGTGTGATCGATACTTCCATTCCCTGTTAACAACTCTCCAAATATGTGATCTGCCGACTACGAGTTGGTTAAATCGAGTTTGTTGATTAATTAAACCATGACTTCGTCTCAACTCAAATACCAGAGTTTCCTCGTAGTGGGTGCTGGCAAGCACGTAGAGAGTTTTTGAAGAGTATTGAAGGATTCTCAACTTCCACCAGTTGAAGTTGACCGTAATTATCCTTAATTTTGACACCCTGTCAAAATTAACCGCATTAATTATTCTTAATTTTGACACCCTGTCAAAATTAACCACGTGAATTATTCTTAATTTTGTTGCCGTTATCCCAACACCAGGGGGGAAAAACGCCGATGCTGGAGACGTGACTTTACAGACCACTGAGCCCCGGCCAGTCACCGGATATTGATTTTGGAGAAGGAATGATTTCTGAGATGCAGGGTTGCGGTTGAGAAAAAGCTGCATTAGTTGGATATACTCTTTAATGTAACTGAACTCTGTTGAACCTTGATTAAGAATAATTTTGGGCTTCCCCAAATCAATATACACCAAATATTCACAATAATTATACACGATAATATAAATCCCTACAGTATATTATTTAATTACCCACTGTTCGCTCAGATTTTAGCCTACCTAATGTTCCCCAGATTTTCCCTCGGTCCTAGTCTTAGTGCCGTAGTGTCGGTGTCGGTCGACCCTGTCGCGTGTCCGTTCCACCCCTCACGAACCCCGAAGGGAACGATCATCGAGAACCAGCACGGCTTGGCTAAGGGTCGGTCCAGTCGGTAGACTCTGTCGCGTATCCGTACCACCCCTCTCGAACCCCGAAGGGATCGGTCATCGAGAACCAGTACGGCTTGGCTAGGAGTCTGTCGTGTCGGTGGACCCGTTCACGTGTCCGTTCCACCCCTCACGAACCCCGAAGGGTTCGATCATCGAGAACCAGAACGGCTTGGCTAGGGGTCCGTCGGTTCATCACAGAAACCCAACCACCTAGGCTTTCCGAGTCCCTTTCAGGCTCGTAGTCGCTTCGGCAGCCGAGAAACTGCTCCGAACAGTCGGTAGGCCAGTAGAGTCTAGTCGAGTCTAGTCCTTTGTCTTTCGACCCCATCGCGTGTCCGTTCCACCCCTCACGAACCCCGAAGGGAACGATCATCGAGAACCAGTACGGCTTGGCTAAGGGGTCTGTCGTCGGTTCCCGTCGCAGATCCCGGTACAAGCAGTCAGCGTTCCGAGTTCTTTTCAGTCTCATAGTAGCTGCCGTTGACCAGAGACCGCTAAGGGCAGTCCTCGTCAAACCCGTCCTGTGGCCAGCCCTTTCGCATGTCCGTCCCACCCCTCGCGAACCCCGAAGGGATCGGTCATCGAGAACCAGTACGGCTTAGCTCAGGGGGCAGTCGTTAGTTGGCCACCCGTTCGCGTGTCCGCTCCACCCCTCACGAACCCCGAAGGGTTCGATCATCGAGAACCAGAACGGCTTGGCTACTAAGGGGCCGTCGTTTCCCGTCGCAAATCCCTGACACAAGCAGTCAGCGTTCCGAGTTCCTTTCAGTCTCGTAATAACTGCTGTTGGCCAGGGACCGCTAAGGGCAGTCCTTGTCCTTTAGGCCTGGCGCATTACCAAATCCACCCCTACAGGCAGCAGGAAGTTGGCCAGGGCCTAATAGTACTCAGGCTAACCTGAATACTGCTTGCATTTTCCATCCCCCCCTGGCCCTTATAACTATGAAATTATTCCCGTACCCTGTAATTCGCCCCAAAGTTCGCCCATAAATCGCCCCCAGTTTATTGAGTGTGCCCAAAACCCATGGTCCCGCACCCAGTAGTAATATCGGAATAATCAATTTTAAATAAAATACAAAAATATTCAACTCGCGTTATGGAAAGTTGAAATACCGCGAACATAACTCATAGATTTACTATATCTAACTCATAGATTTACTATATCTAACTCTTAGATTTACTATATCTAACTCATAGATTTACCATATCTAACTAATAGATTTACTATATCTAACTAATAGATTTACTATATCTAACTCTTAGATTTACTATATGTAACTAATAGATTTACTCTATCTAACTAATAGATTTACTATATCTAACTCATAGATTTACTATATCTAACTCGTAGATTTACTATATCTAACTCATAGATTTACCATATCTAACTAATAGATTTACTATATCTAACTCATAGATTTGCTATATCTAACTAATAGATTTACTATATCTAACTCATAGATTTACCATATCTAACTAATAGATTTACCATATCTAACTAATAGATTTACTATATCTAACTAATATATTTACTATATCTAACTCTTAGATTTACTATATCTAACTCATAGATTTACTATATCTAACTAAGAGATTTACTATATCTAACTCATAGATTTACTATATCTAACTCATAGATTTACTATATCAAACTCATAGATTTACTATATCTAACTCTTAGATTTACTATATCTAACTCATAGATTTACTATATCTAACTCTTAGATTTACTATATCTAACTCATAGATTTACCATATCTAACTAATAGATTTACTATATCTAACTAATAGATTTACTATATCTAACTCATAGATTTACTATATCTAACTCATAGATTTACTATATCTAACTCATAGATTTTTTTTTTTAACTTTACAAGCCTCATTTATTCACAAAATAATAAAAACCTTCAGAAATACAAACACAATTATAGGCACTATAACAAACAATTAAAAACAGTAATTACAGAAACGCGGGAAATTTAAAAAACAATTGTACAACCACCACCAGCTGTATTTGACGGCTGCCTAGCAACCAGATTGCTATTTAAACAGTATGTACTGATCATCATGTACTGAACTCATAGATTTACTATATCTAACTAATAGATTTACTATATCTAACTCATAGATTTACTATATCTAACTCATAGATTTACTATATCTAACTCATAGATTTACTATATCTAACTCATAGATTTACTATATCTAACTCTTAGATTTACTATATCTAACTCATAGATTTACTATATCTAACTCATAGATTTACCATATCTAACTAATAGATTTACCATATCTAACTAATAGATTTACTATATCTAACTAATAGATTTACTATATCTAACTCATAGATTTACTATATCTAACTAATAGATTTACTATATCTAACTAATAGATTTACTATATCTAACTCATAGATTTACTATATCTAACTCATAGATTTACTATATCTAACTCATAGATTTACTATATCTAACTCTTAGATTTACTATATCTAACTCATAGATTTACCATATCTAACTAATAGATTTACTATATCTAACTAATAGATTTACTATATCTAACTCTTCGATTTACTATATGTAACTAATAGATTTACTATATCTAACTCATAGATTTACTATATCTAACTCATAGATTTACTATATCTAACTCTTAGATTTACTATATCTAACTCATAGATTTACCATATCTAACTAATAGATTTACTATATCTAACTAATAGATTTACTATATCTAACTCTTAGATTTACTATATGTAACTAATAGATTTACTCTATCTAACTAATAGATTTACTATATCTAACTCATAGATTTACTATATCTAACTCATAGATTTACTATATCTAACTCTTAGATTTACTATATCTAACTCATAGATTTACCATATCTAACTAATAGATTTACTATATCTAACTAATATATTTACTATATCTAACTCTTAGATTTACTATATCTAACTCATAGATTTACTATATCTAACTAATAGGTTTACTATATCTAACTCATAGATTTACTATATCTAACTCATAGATTTACTATATCTAACTCATAGATTAACTATATCTAACTCTTAGATTTACTATATCTAACTCATAGATTTACTATATCTAACTCTTAGATTTACTATATCTAACTCATAGATTTACCATATCTAACTAATAGATTTACTATATCTAACTAATAGATTTACTATATCTAACTCATAGATTTGCTATATCTAACTCTTAGATTTACTATATCTAACTAATAGATTTACTATATCTAACTCATAGATTTACTATATCTAACTCATAGATTTACTATATCTAACTCTTAGATTTACTATATCTAACTCATAGATTTACCATATCTAACTAATAGATTTACTATATCTAACTAATATATTTACTATATCTAACTCTTAGATTTACTATATCTAACTCATAGATTTACTATATCTAACTAATAGATTTACTATATCTAACTCATAGATTTACTATATCTAACTCATAGATTTACTATATCTAACTCATAGATTTACTATATCTAACTCATAGATTAACTATATCTAACTCTTAGATTTACTATATCTAACTCATAGATTTACCATATCTAACTAATATATTTACTATATCTAACTAATAGATTTACTATATCTAACTCATAGATTTGCTATATCTAACTCTTAGATTTACTATATCTAACTAATAGATTTACTATATCTAACTCATAGATTTACTATATCTAACTCATATATTTACTATATCTAACTCTTAGATTTACTATATCTAACTCATAGATTTACCATATCTAACTAATAGATTTACTATATCTAACTAATAGATTTACTATATCTAACTCATAGATTTACTATATCTAACTCATAGATTTACTATATCTAACTCATAGATTTACTATATCTAACTCATAGATTTACTATATCTAACTCATAGATTTACTATATCTAACTCATAGATTTACTATATCTAACTCATAGATTTACTATATCTAACTCATAGATTTACTATATCTAACTAATAGATTTACTATATCTAACTCATAGATTTACTATATCTAACTCATAGATTTACTATATCTAACTCATAGATTTACTATATCTAACTCATAGATTTACTATATCTAACTAATAGATTTACTATATCTAACTCATAGATTTACTATATCTAACTCATAGATTTACTATATCTAACTCATAGATTTACCATATCTAACTAATAGATTTACTATATCTAACTAATATATTTACTATATCTAACTCTTAGATTTACTATATCTAACTCATAGATTTACTATATCTAACTAATAGATTTACTATATCTAACTCATAGATTTACTATATCTAACTCATAGATTTACTATATCTAACTCATAGATTTACTATATCTAACTCATAGATTAACTATATCTAACTCTTAGATTTACTATATCTAACTCATAGATTTACTATATCTAACTCTTAGATTTACTATATCTAACTCATAGATTTACTATATCTAACTCATAGATTAACTATATCTAACTCTTAGATTTACTATATCTAACTCATAGATTTACTATATCTAACTCTTAGATTTACTATATCTAACTCATAGATTTACCATATCTAACTAATATATTTACTATATCTAACTAATAGATTTACTATATCTAACTCATAGATTTGCTATATCTAACTCTTAGATTTACTATATCTAACTAATAGATTTACTATATCTAACTCATAGATTTACTATATCTAACTCATATATTTACTATATCTAACTCTTAGATTTACTATATCTAACTCATAGATTTACCATATCTAACTAATAGATTTACTATATCTAACTAATAGATTTACTATATCTAACTCATAGATTTACTATATCTAACTCATAGATTTACTATATCTAACTCATAGATTTACTATATCTAACTCATAGATTTACTATATCTAACTCATAGATTTACTATATCTAACTCATAGATTTACTATATCTAACTCATAGATTTACTATATCTAACTCATAGATTTACTATATCTAACTAATAGATTTACTATATCTAACTCATAGATTTACTCTATCTAACTCATAGATTTACTATATCTAACTCATAGATTTACTATATCTAACTCATAGATTTACTATATCTAACTAATAGATTTACTATATCTAACTCATAGATTTACTATATCTAACTCATAGATTTACTATATCTAACTCATAGATTTACTATATCTAACTCATAGATTTACTATATCTAACTCATAGATTTACTATATCTAACTAATAGATTTACTATATCTAACTCATAGATTTGCTATATCTAACTCTTAGATTTACTATATCTAACTAATAGATTCACTATATCTAACTCATAGATTTACCATATCTAACTAATAGATTTACTATATCTAACTAATATATTTACTATATCTAACTAATAGATTTACTATATCTAACTCATAGATTTACTATATCTAACTAATAGATTTACTATATCTAACTCATAGATTTACTATATCTAACTCATAGATTTACTATATCTAACTCATAGATTTACTATATCTAACTCTTAGATTTACTATATCTAACTCATAGATTTACTATATCTAACTCTTAGATTTACTATATCTAACTCATAGATTTACCATATCTAACTAATAGATTTACTATATCTAACTAATAGATTTACTATATCTAACTCATAGATTTACTATATCTAACTCATAGATTTACTATATCTAACTCATAGATTTACTATATCTAACTAATAGATTTACTATATCTAACTCATAGATTTACTATATCTAACTCATAGATTTACTATATCTAACTCATAGATTTACTATATCTAACTCATAGATTTACTATATCTAACTCTTAGATTTACTATATCTAACTCATAGATTTACTATATCTAACTCATAGATTTACCATATCTAACTAATAGATTTCCCAGTTAAACATGAACTTATGTTTCATATGTGGTATATATATGTTGTATGGAATAGGTGTGTCAGGAAATTGGGTTTTTATGCTCATGTATGAATAATACATGTCACGCATTCGGTGATACATACACTTAGAATGTGTGTATCGCCATTTATGGTATTTATATGTTGCACATATGAATTTATCATAAATAAATGTGTGAGAATGCGCATGTGAATAATATATGTCGAGCATATGTGAAATAGCCATAGCCAAGACTCCGAGTTAAATTTAAATCCATAAACTATTCAATTCGTAATTGTGTAATCCAGTTCATGGATTTTATATGTTGCACACATGTTTGCCTTATGGTAATACAGGCCTTACAGTAATACATGTACAGAAAAGAATAGCGAGGGGGGATGCGGAATTTGTTGATGTCACTACTCCAGCTTTTTGCATTAAGAACAAATATCGTTTTAATCAGCAGTATAATACGTTGAATCTATATTTTTTGTTATACTGTATTTTCAAAGTACCGGCTATTTACCATATAATGTATAATCAATACATAGGCCTGCTATAGGTTTAAATGATCTGTGAAGGCTGTATGGACACTAAATTGAAGTAACCATAGTCGATCGTCCAATTGTTTTGTTTATTGCATTTGAGGGCTGGTGGTGGGACACATTCTTAAAATGATAGGCATTTCATAGTCTGATCCTGCAATCTTTCTTCTTAACCACGTCGTGTCGCTTGCAGTTTAGCTAGTGAATCGCAAATTATTTTATATTTTACCCATAACAGCATAATGCGTTGCATAAGCCTACCGCTTATCATAGTCCACTCAATTGTTCAGTGATGCAGTGTGTGACTTGCCTGCTTTCTGCCTTGCACTATGCACATTGTGCTGTGCATGTGCATTGTACACTTGTACAGTGCTGTATTAATCAGAATTAGACAAACATATGTATGGCTGTATGGTGGTTTTCACTTGTCAGGTTGCGTGGTTGTGCATTGTCATCTGCGCTGCTAGGTATCAGTCAGGGACAGACAGACAGATAACATACATGCACTATACCATCCGTAAGGTAAGCAGGCCTATTGCAGTTCTTATCCCGTTAAAAAATTGAACATATGTTTCATATGTGGTATATATATGTTGTATGGAAAAGATGTCTTAAAATTAGATATAAAATATCATATAAGCAATTATATGATCTTAGAATTAATTAATTTTCGAAGATTTATCAAAATGAATAATCTATTATAGCTGGAAATTAGATAACTTAATTAAATCTAACTAATAGAATACGAATTTACGGATCATCACCAAAATCTATTAAGGATACTCTCATATCACTATGGATTAAATATTTTCATATATACTCCGATGCTTCCTTCTCTAAATGTATAGGGTAGGTGTAGGGCCGTAGGATAGGGTGTAGGGATTGGATAGGATAAGGTACTGAGGTAGGCTACCCCCCCCCCCCCCCCGCCCCACCTCTCTATAGGAAATGCAGACCCACACCAGTGATTGGTCGGTCTCAGTTTAAATTTTTACTCTTTTTGTCGCACTTGTCACATAAAAAACATATGTGTATCACATGTGAACATTCCACATATGGATCACATTTGACAACACTGTAACATTTACATATATGTATCACATGTCGAATTATTTATGGCAACCATATATGAAACACATACTCATGTTTAACTGGGTTACCATATCTAACTAATAGATTTACTATATCTAACTAATAGATTTACTATATCTAACTCATAGATTTACTATATCTAACTAATAGATTTACTATATCTAACTAATAGATTTACTATATCTAACTCATAGATTTACTATATCTAACTCATAGATTTACTATATCTAACTCTTAGATTTACTATATCTAACTCATAGATTTACCATATCTAACTAATAGATTTACTATATCTAACTAATAGATTTACTATATCTAACTCTTCGATTTACTATATGTAACTAATAGATTTACTATATCTAACTCATAGATTTACTATATCTAACTCATAGATTTACTATATCTAACTCTTAGATTTACTATATCTAACTCATAGATTTACCATATCTAACTAATAGATTTACTATATCTAACTAATAGATTTACTATATCTAACTCTTAGATTTACTATATGTAACTAATAGATTTACTCTATCTAACTAATAGATTTACTATATCTAACTCATAGATTTACTATATCTAACTCATAGATTTACTATATCTAACTCTTAGATTTACTATATCTAACTCATAGATTTACCATATCTAACTAATAGATTTACTATATCTAACTAATATATTTACTATATCTAACTCTTAGATTTACTATATCTAACTCATAGATTTACTATATCTAACTAATAGATTTACTATATCTAACTCATAGATTTACTATATCTAACTCATAGATTTACTATATCTAACTCATAGATTAACTATATCTAACTCTTAGATTTACTATATCTAACTCATAGATTTACTATATCTAACTCTTAGATTTACTATATCTAACTCATAGATTTACCATATCTAACTAATAGATTTACTATATCTAACTAATAGATTTACTATATCTAACTCATAGATTTGCTATATCTAACTCTTAGATTTACTATATCTAACTAATAGATTTACTATATCTAACTCATAGATTTACTATATCTAACTCATATATTTACTATATCTAACTCTTAGATTTACTATATCTAACTCATAGATTTACCATATCTAACTAATAGATTTACTATATCTAACTAATATATTTACTATATCTAACTCTTAGATTTACTATATCTAACTCATAGATTTACTATATCTAACTAATAGATTTACTATATCTAACTCATAGATTTACTATATCTAACTCATAGATTTACTATATCTAACTCATAGATTTACTATATCTAACTCATAGATTAACTATATCTAACTCTTAGATTTACTATATCTAACTCATAGATTTACTATATCTAACTCTTAGATTTACTATATCTAACTCATAGATTTACCATATCTAACTAATATATTTACTATATCTAACTAATAGATTTACTATATCTAACTCATAGATTTGCTATATCTAACTCTTAGATTTACTATATCTAACTAATAGATTTACTATATCTAACTCATAGATTTACTATATCTAACTCATATATTTACTATATCTAACTCTTAGATTTACTATATCTAACTCATAGATTTACCATATCTAACTAATAGATTTACTATATCTAACTAATAGATTTACTATATCTAACTCATAGATTTACTATATCTAACTCATAGATTTACTATATCTAACTCATAGATTTACTATATCTAACTCATAGATTTACTATATCTAACTCATAGATTTACTATATCTAACTCATAGATTTACTATATCTAACTCATAGATTTACTA
Source organism: Nemertoderma westbladi (assembly GCA_032718475.1). Lineage (NCBI taxonomy): Eukaryota > Metazoa > Xenacoelomorpha > Nemertodermatida > Nemertodermatidae > Nemertoderma > Nemertoderma westbladi. The sequence continues at coordinate 68,924 of JAUCBJ010009100.1, read as the reverse complement.
TATCTAACTCATAGATTTACTATATCTAACTAATAGATTTACTATATCTAACTCATAGATTTACTATATCTAACTCATAGATTTACTATATCTAACTCATAGATTTACTATATCTAACTCATAGATTTACTATATCTAACTAATAGATTTACTATATCTAACTCATAGATTTACTATATCTAACTCATAGATTTACTATATCTAACTCATAGATTTACTATATCTAACTCATAGATTTACTATATCTAACTAATAGATTTACTATATCTAACTCATAGATTTGCTATATCTAACTCTTAGATTTACTATATCTAACTAATAGATTTACTATATCTAACTCATAGATTTACCATATCTAACTAATAGATTTACTATATCTAACTAATATATTTACTATATCTAACTAATAGATTTACTATATCTAACTCATAGATTTACTATATCTAACTAATAGATTTACTATATCTAACTCATAGATTTACTATATCTAACTCATAGATTTACTATATCTAACTCATAGATTTACTATATCTAACTCTTAGATTTACTATATCTAACTCATAGATTTACTATATCTAACTCTTAGATTTACTATATCTAACTCATAGATTTACCATATCTAACTAATAGATTTACTATATCTAACTAATAGATTTACTATATCTAACTCATAGATTTACTATATCTAACTCATAGATTTACTATATCTAACTAATAGATTTACTATATCTACCTCATAGATTTACTATATCTAACTAATAGATTTACTATATCTAACTCATAGATTTACTATATCTAACTCATCGATTTACTATATCTAACTCATAGATTTACTATATCTAACTCTTAGATTTACTATATCTAACTCATAGATTTACTATATCTAACTCATAGATTTACTATATCTAACTCATAGATTTACTATATCTAACTCATAGATTTACTATATCTAACTCATAGATTTACTATATCTAACTCATAGATTTACTATATCTAACTAATAGATTTACTATATCTAACTCATAGATTTACTATATCTAACTCATAGATTTACTATATCTAACTCTTAGATTTACTATATCTAACTCATAGATTTACTATATCTAACTAATAGATTTACTATATCTAACTCATAGATTTACTATATCTAACTCATAGATTTACTATATCTAACTCATAGATTTACTATATCTAACTCATAGATTTACTATATCTAACTCATAGATTTACTATATCTAACTCATACATTTACTATATCTAACTAATAGATTTACTATATCTAACTCATAGATTTGCTATATCTAACTCTTAGATTTACTATATCTAACTAATAGATTTACTATATCTAACTCATAGATTTACCATATCTAACTAATAGATTTACTATATCTAACTAATATATTTACTATATCTAACTCTTAGATTTACTATATCTAACTCATAGATTTACTATATCTAACTAAGAGATTTACTATATCTAACTCATAGATTTACTATATCTAACTCATAGATTTACTATATCTAACTCATAGATTTACTATATCTAACTCTTAGATTTACTATATCTAACTCATAGATTTACTATATCTAACTCTTAGATTTACTATATCTAACTCATAGATTTACCATATCTAACTAATAGATTTACTATATCTAACTAATAGATTTACTATATCTAACTCATAGATTTACTATATCTAACTCATAGATTTACTATATCTAACTAATAGATTTACTATATCTAACTCATAGATTTACTATATCTAACTAATAGATTTACTATATCTAACTCATAGATTTACTATATCTAACTCATAGATTTACTATATCTAACTCATAGATTTACTATATCTAACTCATAGATTTACTATATCTAACTCATAGATTTACTATATCTAACTCTTAGATTTACTATATCTAACTCATAGATTTACCATATCTAACTAATAGATTTACTATATCTAACTAATAGATTTACTATATCTAACTCATAGATTTACTATATCTAACTCATAGATTTACTATATCTAACTAATAGATTTACTATATCTAACTCATAGATTTACTATATCTAACTCATAGATTTACTATATCTAACTCATAGATTTACTATATCTAACTCATAGATTTACTATATCTAACTCATAGATTTACTATATCTAACTAATAGATTTACTATATCTAACTCATAGATTTGCTATATCTAACTCATAGATTTACTATATGTAACTAATAGATTTACTATATCTAACTCATAGATTTACTATATCTAACTCATAGATTTACTATATCTAACTCTTAGATTTACTATATCTAACTCATAGATTTACCATATTGTCAAAGTCGGTGACTGTTAGACAGTTAATAAAGAACCTGACACCCGACTTTCTCGGTACGACGTGACTGACAGGTCGAATTCCGGGGTGGATAGGGGACATTCGCACACTTATTTTAAACTATCTTACACAAAAGGGTCATAAGGGGGCAGCTTATGGCTTTACGGTAGAGCTACAAGACACCAAGCAGGGTAAACCTATTAATGTGGTTTGAAACTCACTTTGTTTGTTTAACTGGCCTCCGCTGTGTAGCACCGTTCACAATAATAACCAACACAAACAGGCCCGACAATCAGTACGATTGAGGGTGTACTTTATATCATAATATAATGATCCCAGAAACCCAATAGGTGGGTTATCTGTATCGTGAAAGATAACACGTTAAAGGAAAGTATGGCTCCCTATGCCGTTATGTCAGGCGAATAGGCAAGGCCGAATGAAATAGAGTTTGTTGAGCTATCGGTGGTTGCCGTTGGGGCCAAGGGGGGCCACCAACCATCCAGACGCACCGACCGTGACCGCGACCGGATAACTCACGCGGACGGTAAACTGCTCGGTTGAGGAAAAGCACCAGGCAAGACTGGGTCGCCTCGTACAGCACAGCGAGTACTAGGTGGGATAAATATTTCTCCATTTGACGCAACACCGCCGCGGCCGCTATGAGGGAGGTGAATACCGCGGCCGCTCCTAAAGCCGCAGGCCATCGCTAACTATATAGGTTAACTTGGGATTCTGGGGGACTTTTCGATGAAGGAACAGACCAATTTTTTTTATTTTCGCACCAGGGGAGCGACTCGGAATTCTAAGATATTAGCCACTCTAACATTAGCAAATCTATCCCCTCGACGGACACGGCGGACAAAAAACCGTCATTTTTTTGACAATTTAAAAAATTTTTTGAAAGGCGCTCTACAGTGGCTCGAAAAAACCCTAGGTTATTGCTTAACCGACGCCGGGATAGGATAGAAGGGATTAATTAGTGAATTCGTTTTTTTTTTCAAAAAAGATTACCACGCCTTTTTCCCGAAATTGTCCGTCAAAGTTGAAAAAACGGACAAAATGACTTTGCGGGATCCGCTATAACTCGGCTAATATTAATCGTACGGGGACGAAAGTAACGCGGTTGGAAAGGGGAAGAGTGGTACTACCTTCGTATCGAATGGGGGTAAGATATTTATTAATATTTCGGGTGGAAAAAGGGGCCGTAACTCTGTCCGTTTTTTCCATCTTTTTTACATAATTATTATTTCCAAAATTTTTAATTCGACAACGCTAGTAGGAATCTGCCAATTCTTTTTCGGAAAGCGTAGAAGACCACAGGGGCTACATTCCTATCGAATGGGGGTACAAAAAATATGTAGGCAAAGGGGTCCAAAAAGGGCCAGAAAATAATAAATAGTTTATAACTAACAACTTTTTTTATTTTTGACTCTTGAAGGTTAAAGTACATTTTATACGGTTAATATCGATACGGGGAATCCAAATATTCGATTGGTTTTGCCGCGCAAACGATATTAAAAAAATTAGGGCCCAAATTATAATTTCACGCTTCAAACTCGCTTCGCGGGAACTCGTCTAGCTCGAAAAATACATAAGGTCTGGGAGACTTATTTAAACAGTCTTATAGAGCGTCAAATTATCTATCTTTCAACGGTAGTTACAGCGCCATAGCTATTATATAACTGAAGCGGCAGACGATCGTGTGAAATATACTACTTATAAAAAAGGGACGAAAAATTTTTTTTTTAATAAATCGCCATTACATTATAATTTAACTTTTTGCGCCAAAAGTTTCTGTAAAATGTAGCAAATTAACTCCACTATCTTTTTTCTTAACATTTATAATTAAAATAACGAGTTTTAAGGGTCGAAAAATATCGCGTAATTTTGGCCCTTTTTTTTCATTTTTTTTGGGCCCAAAATACCCCCTCTCAAAAAATAGAAAAAAAAATTACGGCAAAGAATATACCAATTTTATTGAATTTGGAGCACCAGAACCGAAATTTAGTCAAAAATTAAAAATATTTTTTTTTGCAAAAAATTAAGAATGGTCATATTGGGTTTCGAACCCACGAACTTAAGTATCGTTAACGTGATTGATTACCACTAGACTACGTGACCAAGAGAATTTGAAATTTTCGAGTGATTATTTTTAAACATCAATAACTTCTGTTCTACTGGGCCGTTTGATCTGAAACGTTTTTCATTGGATAGAGGATAGATTGTAGTGTGTGAAATAGGATAAAACTTGGGAAAACGCATGTGCACTTAGTGCATAATGCACTTAAAAAGTACACATTTTTTCGATATTTCAAACACTATTATTTCCAGTTCCATTCATCGTAGAATGTTATTTTTTGGATTAAAATGTAGTTTGGAGTGATTTCTAACTATAATCGTAACATTTGTTTAACTTTTTATGTATATAAAGTGACTTCAAATGCCCATGAATATGGTCCAAAATCGCAAATGTCGCGATTTATTAAATTAGATTTTTTACACTTTTAGTGACTGACACTTGATCATACACCATCGTAGATCGGTAGAGGATAAACATAAGTTTGTTAAATAAGAACCACCATTACGATCTGCTGAAGTGCACTTGTACAAATAAGTGTGCAAAAGTGCAAATTTTTTAATAAGGTCAAATTATATAGTATTGGGTTATTTTCTTTGCAGATACTTTATTTTCATATTAATATGTTGTTTGGCTCATACTGAGCGCATTAGGGATATGCGTACAAATAAGCGGCCCTTATTAAGGCTTCGATTGGGTTAATAAATAAAACATAAGATTGTAATATTCTAAAAAACCAGTGTGATATTAAATGCACTTTAAACAATAAATAGAGATCAAATAACAAATGGACTACACAATTAAAAACTCGCACAATTTTGTACTTATTATATCGCTTCAAATTAATTCAACAGTGGATATTTGGGGGAAGGGGGAAGTTACAGTGTGCATTCGGGGGAAGTTTGGTGAACTGCATTTATGCAGTGAATCCAAACTTCCCCCTTTTAGATATCGTATACTTAAGACATGCTAGGTTGTCAGGGAAATAATTGTTACTGTCACACTTTGCTTCCATTTATCCTATCCTTTATTATTACCCCAGTCAGATAAGAGATAATAAATCAGTAAAAACTAAACTAAACTGTCTTTCATTCAAACAAATTTCTAACTAAAGACGGGTGAATGACCATGACCATGGAAATAATTTTAAATATAATTGTATATAAACTATTTGGGGAGGCTTCCAAGTTAAACCCGAAAACAATTATTTTGTTACATATATAGTAAATAACGTTGTATGTTCTTCTTCCTCTCATAATAAAATATAAATGAAATATCTCAGATAGCTATGCCCTGTAACATTTCACAACCAAAATATTTAAGTGTGAAAAGTGTAGGCCTACCACACTCCGCCCAAACAACCGCAAACGCATAGCCAACAAATTTAACAAAAGGTTACATACATGTTGGGTTCATGACGAGATGAGTGAAAATTGATCGCGTAATATAAAGTAAAAAATTAAGAGACGGGCTGGGCTGGCTCTCCTCCACTTTCTTACCCAATGGATATGTTGTTGTAATAATCTAATATTGGGGCGGCTTTCTCTCGGTAGCCACTGACTGAATATAAATATGAAATATATCTAAATATAAATAAGTTCAAATATGTTTAGTACGGTATTATCAATGTAGAGGTACCACCTGACTACATGAAAGCAACACTATTACATGAAAGCTGAGGTACCACCTGACCGCAATAATTCCTTAACTACCGTTACAAGGCATTCAATGGTAGGGCCAGAACAGCTGATCATAACTATTAGCACCTTGTACTGTACCAATAGAAAGTAGGAAATGTGGGAGCTACTATCTACAGAGATTGGCAGTCAATTATTATCAGATAATAAACAAAGTAATCAGGGCGAGGCCCATTATTACCATCCCAGTTTAACACCGCTCCCTGGGATACGACGCGAGGTAGCATCCCATAGTCAGGGAAGATGGACTCGCACTGGACTTCAGTGGAGTAAGTGGACTTCAGTGGTATAGCGAAATAACTCAAAACTAAAAATAACTACAAAGCACAAAATTTATATCTTATTGGGATCGGAAATAAATGAATACCAGCTGCATCAGTTTATTAATGGTCGACATACAGAACAGCATATCAAACAATAATATGAACCAACAGGCCAACGAACACACCCACCACCTTACAGCACATCAGTACAGCAGTACAGTAGGTACCGGTAACGGTTACTGTACCTACAGACCTAGAAGATAGGAAAGACTGAATACCGGAATACCAGAAGAGGACCGGTAGGTAAAAGACCAGTAGGTTGGATCTAACCACCACCAAGCCAGGGTCTACTAGAGCCCTAACAATACATAATCTAACATCTCCCCCAAGAACAATGTAGGAGACATTTGTACTGAAAAAAAATCCAACCACCACCAATAGGTCAGTTCATTGAACTCCGAATCTTGCTGGTTGCTTGTGAGTTCTCGAACTGCGCCTGGGAAGATCATCAGCGAACTGTACCTGTTTTTGAGGCGTTATGTCACGAAGAGAAGAGTCATCTGGGATGGAACGTAGATAACGACGATTTCTCCAATACACCCGACCATTGTCTAGTTCTATCCTGTAATCTCGCCTAGTACCACGGGAAAGGACGATACCAGATTTGTTCCATAGTTTGGAATGTGCACTCTGGATGCAAACTCGGGAACCAATAGGAATCGGGGTTAAGTCGTGAGCATGATCATTATAATATGATTCAGTTGCTGAAGACGTTGAAGGACCAGGGATAGGGAATGAATCACCTGCCAGTGTGGACGAATGAGCTGGTATAGTAGAACGGAGGGATCTACCGAACAACAGTTGAGCTGGAGACATACCATGTTCTTTAGGAGTATTTCTCCATTCCAGCAAACCACGAACAAAGCAAGTAGAGTTTAGATCTCCTTTGACATCTAACTTTTTTATCAATGATTTCATGGCCTTTACAGCCCCCTCTGCATGGCCATTAGACTGAGGATACTCAGGAGTAGAATACTCAGGGATGATATTCCATTCGGATAAGAAATCATGATAACGTGCTGAATTAAATTGTGTACCACCATCAGAACGAAGGCGTTTTGGAATACCGAAATCTTTGAACCATCCTCGAAGAGCTGAAATAACTTGAGAGCTGGAAGGATCGGCACGCCAAGAATGAACGCATGGCCACCCAGAATATCTATCGACATAAACCAGGTATGACCAGGTGCTGAAGTAGAAAAGATCAGCAGAGCAATCCTCCATTGGAAGACATGGATGAGGGTCGCTTTGGAGAGACTCTTTAGGTAAACTTGGTTGATAAAGTTGACACTGGGGACAAGAATTGACTATGTTTGTAATATCGCTATTGATACCAGGCCAGAATACAGTTTGCCTAGCTCTCCACTTAGAACGTTCAATGCCCTGATGAGCATCATGAAGGTGCTTCAGGACATCCTTGCGGAGGGAAAATGGAATTACAATCCGGGAACCTAATAAAAGAAGATTATCTTCACAAGATAACTGATGTCGCACATTCCAGAATGGGCGTATGTGCACAGAACATTGTGTGGATGTTGAGGGAAATCCAGAAATAACAGCATCCACCAAAGCCATGTAAGAAATATCATCCTTTGCAGATGATCGGATAGACTCAATATATGAATCCTTGAGATGACTTGGAGCCTCAGAGACAACAATTGAGGTATCGAAAGTGATATCGGAAGTGATATCGGAAGTGATATCGGAAGTGATATCGGAAGTGATATCAGAAGTGATATCGGAAGTGATATCGGAAGTGATATCAGAAGTGATATCGGAAGGATGGACCCAATCAGTTGGTTCATTATCCAGAACTGGACAAATAATACCTTGTTCAACCATTTTCTCTAAGCGAGCTTTAGCCCAGTCTCTAATGGCTAAAGGAAGTTGCCTGGCTGTATGAATAGCATATGGTTGGGCATCATCTTTTAATGAAATGGTCATGGGTGGGCCATTCATTGGACGAAGTTTGTCATCTTGGTCAAAAACATCAGAATAAGCCTTTATGAGTTTCTGCTTAACAGTATCCCATTCTGAAGGCGAAGGTTCATCAGAAAGATGGAAGTCAACCTTGAATGATGTTGTTGGAATTGAGTTTTTAATACCAATTGGTGACATATTAGAAGAATTAGAAGAAGCAACAGACTGAATTTCTGCCACTGGTTCTGGATATGAACTTGAAATAATTCCTAGGTTTTGACAAGTATACCATGCCAAAAGAATTCCATCGACTTCTTCACAAATGCAGATAAGCTCATCAGTTGAATATTCGCCATAGGAAATTGAGGTGTGGAGGAGACCAATGCATGAAAGAAGACTACCATTAGCAGCAGAAAGATCATCATGGTCTGGTGGAAGTAGATTTTCTCTGTCAATAGAAAGGGCCTGAAGAAAATCTAAGCCAGCAACAGTGGCCTCAGCACCAGTATCTGGAGTTGCTTTGAGAGAACCGAATAAATGTCCTGTTGCAATATGACAGAAGTTCAGAAATACTTTCGGAGCTTGACGATTATGGCTTCCAACCAAATTGAGGGTGATGCGGCTAATGGGTTTTGTCTTAGGTTTTGAAGATGAATTCGAATTATTTTGTTTAGACCGACAAACATTGGCAAAGTGGCCTTCCTTGCCACAATAAGAACAATCTTTGTTCCTTGCTGGACAGTCAGCGCGTTTATGGTCTGTTTTACCACAACCATAACAAACTATAGGGCCAGTAGTTGAAGAATTGTTTCTGGATTTGGATTTAGAAGAATTGTTGCGCCTGGAATTATAAGGCTTTTTGTTGTGAAAACGAGATTGTCGAGAAGCTTGGTTGATTGAAGGGTTTTTTAAATCCTGAACTCCAGCTTGGGCTGATTCCTCAGACCTACAAAGATTTACAGCATCTTCAAGCGAAGGAAATGGAGTCAATGCAAGAAGTTTAGATCTGGTGTCCTCGCAAGAAATACCAGACATAATTCGAGTAGTCAACCGCCGATCGAAACAATGACGACATAGATCAGCATCTCGAGCAAGATCTTTAATAGCAACCAGGTAGCTATCAAAATTTTCACTTTGACGCTGTTTCCTATTATCAAACTGAACACAATCAAGGGCTATATTCCGTTTACCACGAAAATAACTTTGAATACAATCTATTAACACCTGAACTGTTAAAGGATTATCATGTGTGTCAGGAGGAATGTCAATAACTTGTTCCAGTGTAGAGCGCATACCTATAGAAAGGTAACTCCTGAAAATACAGATTTGCCTATCCCTAGCCATTCTATCCATCTGAAATGCAGAATAATAATCTGCCCAAACCGACTTCCAAGTTTCAAATTTTGCTAAACTGAAATCCGGTTCTAAAGCAATTGGAGCTTTAATTTGAAGATTACGAGGGGTTGAGTCAGCCTGATGAACTACAGGTTGATGTGGTTGACCAAGTAATTGTTGAAATTGATGGGCATTTTGGGCTTGGGATTGTGCTAAGGAATCAGCCAAATCGCGTTGTGATTTAACTAAAGCATGTAGAAGAGCTGAGGTGGGATCAGGATTACCACGACCAGCCAACTGTTCTCTTAAAACCTCCAGTTCGGTTTCGAGTTCAGCTTTAGTAGGCATATCTGACTGTTGAATAGTAGAGAAATTTCAGGAAATTAAATATCCGAAAAAATTTGCAAAATCCGAAAAGAAAAAATTTTGCAAAAATGTGCAAAACTTTTGCATGCAAATCAGCCAAAATCTGTAGTTATCGAATACTGGCAGACTGGAATACCGCCTGACTGCTGAATGTGAATAGGTACCGGTAGTTTCTAATTAGGCTAGCGGGCGTCGCTGCCTACCCCTCACGGCCCCCGGACAGTGCAAGGTCCTCAGCGCCGATGTACCGTCGTCGCTGTGTTTTTCGCCAACGATGTAGCTACACAACGACAACGATAACCGCGAGCCACTCCACTGTCCGTCCCAAGGGCTTAGTTTAGAAGAGTACTGGAGTAGGTACACCACCGGAAGTATAGGTAGGTAGCTAGGCCTAGATCAGAATCAGTAGAGGCGACCGGTAGAATAATATTGAATTATCTGACCTGCTGAATGCGCTGGAATGTCCACCATTTGAATAGGGTTGTAGGAACATCAAGTACATCACTGCGCCATATTGGGATCGGAAATAAATGAATACCAGCTGCATCAGTTTATTAATGGTCGACATACAGAACAGCATATCAAACAATAATATGAACCAACAGGCCAACGAACACACCCACCACCTTACAGCACATCAGTACAGCAGTACAGTAGGTACCGGTAACGGTTACTGTACCTACAGACCTAGAAGATAGGAAAGACTGAATACCGGAATACCAGAAGAGGACCGGTAGGTAAAAGACCAGTAGGTTGGATCTAACCACCACCAAGCCAGGGTCTACTAGAGCCCTAACAATACATAATCTAACATATCTCAAAAAATTATATCTCCTAGAAAGGGCAAAAGGAGCTACACAGCGGAAAAAGCCCTATTCTATTTCAAGTGTTGAATAAGATTAGCATACATTTTACAAATTGCACAATCAGAACACAGTACGGTGTATGTAATATATATATATATGAATAATTGGAGTACTGATTCGGTTTTGAAGGCAATGCTTCCTGAGCCACCTGTGTATTGGTACGACTATCGATCAGGCAAACACACTGACTACCATCCTGCATGCAAAGTAGTAGATCCAGAATCGTCCAAGCAACCAACGGATCCCAGGGGTTGAGAAGTGGAGTTGATGTAAGCAGTGGTGGATCCACAACATCATCAGCAGTGAGATCCTCAGAATGTTTCTTCGGTTTTCATATCCAGATTTCTTGGAGAAATCAGACCACAATGGCGCAGATACAGATGGAAACTCGTGTTAGATAGTGATCCAAAACATATCTAAATGAGACGCACGAGAATGTGAGACTTGAAGCTATTGTATATCAGAGGGTAGCCTCGCATCATTTCTCCCCAACATCGCCAACACTGAATCGGATCTCTCAGATTAATCGAAGCCTGAAGCATCAGCCATATTGTGTTCAGTACTAATAAGCTTATGCCGTTATGACAAAGTGAGCTGGATTACCTATGAGGTTCAAAATTGCTTGGTGTCTTTTACTAATACTAAGTTTTAATTACAGATGGCAAGTTCCAAAGCAAATATAAGAACATATTCAAGCCCTTATACATTGCAATGTGACATTTTTTTTTTTTTTTTTTTTTAATGCAAAAAACCTTTTTTTTTTTATTTTAATGCATGCCCCGTGTTTCTTTACAAACAGAGAAATGGCAGAAGTAAAACTCGGTCTGTCATCAGTCGAGTAATAATTTCGATTCCGCTCCCAAAATTCACTAAGGGGTAATTTTTAAGTCTAGGTAATTATTTGCATACCCATATATACGTAGTACAAACACACACATACCCCCACTAACACATAATTAACATACATCATACATACTTGTAATGTAAAGCTATGTAGAAGACAGTTTAAGGCCCACTGGCATTGTTTTCACAGCAGAAGCCTTTGTCAGATTTTGCGTATTGTCCGTAATTACCTTGGTGGCCTGCAGCCATCTCAAGCAATACCAGACGTTGAATTGGACGTTGTAATGTTGAACCATTTGAAAGCCGTAAAGTTACTGAGCAAACCAAACCATCATCACCTTTGTGAATTTCCCGTACTAGTGCAAGCAGCCATTTATGACGAGGGACATTGGGCTCGTCAACAATAACGAGATCATTTAAAGCTAGGTTTGGAGCTTTTGAAAACCATTTTGTTCTTGTTTTAATTGTGGGAAGGTAGTGATCCTTCCAAATACCCCAAAAGACATCTACATGTAAGGCGACTGCCTTATATAAAGCTTGGAGGTAGTATGCTTGAGTGTCACCATCGTCATGGCATTCATATACCTGTAATGACGATGGACGGGGATTTATGAAATGAGCAGGGGTTATTGCCTCTATGGCATCCGGATCATTGGATATTCGGATTAATGGCCGGTGGTTAATAGAATCTGCAATCTCTAAAAGGAGCGTACGGAACATCTCATCCGAAAAATCTCGTGGTGATGGCATTATCTTTGTCAAAGCGGCTTTGATTGAATGAATTAAACGCTCATAGGCACCACCGTACCATGGAGCATGGGGTGGGTTAAAGTGCCAGGGTTGATAGACCAACTGGAATTCAACCAACTTCTGTTTAAGTACAGGTTCATTCCAGTCCTCAATGAACTGCTGCAGTTCTCTGGCAGCAGCAATAAAGTTAGAGCCACAGTCTGAACGATATTTGGTTGCACCCCCTGTCGATGCTACAAAACGCCGAAGGCAGAGCATAAAGCTTTGCATGTCAGGATGATCGTCAACATCAAGGTAAACTGCTCTAGTTGTAAAGCATGTAAATATTATCGCCCAACGTTTATATGTACGGTAGCCCCTGCGTACACTAAAGGGGCCAAACATATCCACACCAGTGGATGTGAAGGCTGGCTTACCTATTTGAAGACATTCGGGTGGCAGTGGGGCCTGAAGCTGCGCACAAGGACGTGCAAATAACCGTTTACAGGGTAGGCATTGATCTAAAATGTACCGGAGAGATCTCCATGGCCGGATTAAGTAGTAATGTTGACGCAGATCTGCAAGAATATATTCTTGACCTGCATGATGATTTCGAAGATGTGAATCGTAAATAAGGCCTCTCATAACTGTGGCATTGGACAGAATGATAGGAAATTGTTGCTCGTAACTAGAATATGCACCGGCAATTCGGCTTCCAACACGCATTAGGCCATTGTGCATTACAGCATGGAATCTATCGGGAATATAAGACCGTTGTAATGTTTGTAGCTGTCGGTAGTTTTCAGGCACAGTGTATACCTGAATAAAGCGTAGTAGTTGCCGTTGAGAGCTATCTATCTCAAGCGGTGTGAGGCATAAGAGTGCCTGATGAGTATTTAAAGGTATAACGATTTTTGTCTTGGTTGAGTTTGATTTCAAAGATGGTGGTATAGCTGAATTTACAGTCGAGGAATGTAAAGTGAGTAGCACTTCTGAAACTCTGTGCTTTTTACACTTGTTTGTATCTTCAAGGATGGAATTGTCTTCAGCATTTGGTTCTTTCAGAGGAACCATATTTGGTAATTTATTGGGTGTTAACTTTGGTTTTCCACCAAAATACCAATGAATAAAACGTTTAATCCATGTAATAGCCCTTGCAGCTCTATTAAAGGATCGATAATGCTGTATAAGATCAAGTAATAGGGGACTAACATTTTTTGTAGTATCAGGAAAGGTTTCATTACCAGTTGAAGGTACTACAATCCGCAGCAGATTACTAAGGCTTGAAACCTTAATTTGTAATGCAGAATCGAAGTCTGGAACAGCCAATATCAGAGGCTTCAGATAGGGGAGGAGGCCAGTACTCTGGTCCTTGTTGTAAGAATTCTGGCCCATCGAACCAAAGTTTACACTCTAAGAATTTGTCACAAAGTAAACCACGCGATGCGGAATCGGCAGGGTTTTGATCACCTGGTACATGTCTCCACTGAGCCACAGTGGTGAATGAGAGAATAGCTTGAACTCGGTTTGCAACATAAACTACAAACTGAGTAGTCTCGTTATGTAAGTACTGCAGAACTAAGGAAGCATCTGTCCAGAATGTAATTTTGGCCTCAGGCCATATGAGTTCTTTATGTAGAGTTCTAGCTAATTCAACGGCATATACTGCAGCTTGCAATTCTGCTCTGGGTATGGTTAGTCCTTTCGTAGGCATGATATGAGTTTTGCTGCCTAACAATGCAGTACCAATATTCTGGTCATCATCCCAACAAAGATATGCAACCGCTCCCATGCCTAAACTGCTTGCATCACTGAAGATATGGAATGCCACAGATGAGGTAGGCTGAAGATCAGGCAAATACTGACGTGGCAGGAGCATAGTGTCTAAATAGTGTAAGGCTGTTTCCCATTTATACCATTGTGCTAAGAGGTGACCAGGAAGAGGATCATCCCAATCTAAGCCATGAGCCCAGATATCCTTTAAAAGAAGTTTCCCAGCCATAATGACTGGTGCAATCAATCCTAGAGGATCAAAGGTCGTTGCTAGTATAGAGAGGCAAGACTTATTTGTCCGAGGTCCATCGGTAAAGGACTTAACCTTAAAGAACAGGTTGTCTTTTGTAGGATCCCAAAGAATGCCTAGAGCTTTCGTTACAGGAAGTGGGTCAATACCAAGTTCTACAGTAGCATCCTGGCGAAGCTCAGGACTGAAAGACTTTAAGAACTTAGAACTATTACTTGCAAACTTCAAAAGATTGAAACCACCTAGTGCGAGAGTGTCACGAACCTGGTGGGCAACAATAATAGCCTGTTCAACTGTTGGCTGTGCACTCATTATATCATCCATATAAATGTCGCGAAGTAACGTACTTGCAGCATCAGGTGAGTAAAACGGCTCTCCCAGTGAGTCGGTGAGGTCTTGGTTATCTGCAACGCAACCAACAACACTGCTACCAGCATTTGATGGAGAAGATATTATACCAAATGCTTGAGAACACATTTGATATTCTATGGGATCCCCTGACATGTCTTCAGATTCCCACCATAAATACCTCAGGGAATCTCTGTCTACCGGAGTAACTCTGACCTGCATGAACATAGCTTCAATGTCTGCAATGTAAGCAATAGCTGAGATTCGAAATCGAAGAAGAATTCCTACAATATTTCTAAGGTAGTTTGGGCCTTTCATTATCTCACTGTTTAAAGAAATTCCACGATATACAGCAGCACAATCATTTACAACACGAACTTTACCTGGCTTATTAGGATTTATAACGAAATGATGAGGCAAGTAATAAGTTCGAGGAGTTGGTGCTATTAAGTGATCTGGAATACGCATAGCCCATCCGTTGGCTAAGAGTTTGTCCATTTCAGCACGGTACATTACATTTACTTCAGGGTTGTCAATTAGACGTTTCTTAAGGGAATTTAGACGTCGTAAGGCAAGTGGACGATTATTAATGAGGCGTGGTTCAGGCTTTCGCCAGAGAAGGCCTATTTCATAATGGCCATCTGGGAGAAGACGTCGTGTAGTCCTTTGTATTTCAGCGGCACGGAGCTCTTCTACAGAGCTAGCTTTCTCTAAATCATGGGGCTGCAATTTCAGACCATCAATCCAGGCAGAAACTCTATGATCCAAAGCTTGAAGTACATATTTATCTTCATCACAGAGAAGATCTAGACCAGTATTTATTATGTTTAGAGACTCTTCCATGAGGTTGGTAAAGGAAGTTTCAGATAGTACATCAGTATCATCATCTTCTTGGTATACTTCTTCTTGAAGAAGAAGCAGCTCAGAGGTCTCATCGGGGGGAACCTCCTGTGCCCATAGTGCAGCAGAGGCATCACCACGATCAGCAGCCATTGCTGATTCAATGTCATCAACTGGCCACTGGCGTTCTATACAAGTTCGTCGAGAGGGGCCTGTAAAGTACCAACCCAGTAGACTTCGGGTAGCTAGACATCCATATGCAGTAGGATTAGATGGGCGCTGTTCTAATATAATACGCATTTCTGAGCAATTACCACCAATGATCATTACAACTGATGGATCAGGCAGAGTTGGTGCTTTCAAGCCAACTTCTGCAGGAAAAGGGTCTGAAGCCCAATCATATGCTTGACCACAAGCTTGACCAAACTTCAGGCGAACCATTCGCACACGAGGGAGGCGAGCAGTACAGCTTCCCTCCAGAGAACTAATGGAGCCAAATGCCTTTCTTGTACCCATGACTTCTTCCCCTGAAATACCTTGCAATGTCAATCTAAGACTAGTTGATTCTGGGAAGATCTTGTCAAAGACAGACTCATCTAAAAATGTTGCAGTACTGCCAGTATCTAGCAAAGCAAAGCAGTGATGCTCAATGCCATGACCCATGACACGAACTGGAAGAATAGGATATTCTTTAACACTGCGTTTTCCTATAAAGAAAGATTTAGCAATGGATGGAGAGTCTACCATTTCAACTATATAGGCCTCAGCCTCTGCTTCTACCTCTCCTGGACTATCTTCAACAAAGGATGAATCTGATCCAGTAATCAACTCGGCAGTAAGTACAGCTACAGCAGTTGAAGCATTAGGGTCTCGACATATCAAGGTATGATGGCGATTATCACATGCTCTGCAATTTCGTGCTGAAGGGCACTCTGTGGTAGTGTGACCTGAACGAAGACAATTCTAACAAAGTCGAGACTTTGATATAAAGTCTCGGCGCTGCTTAACATCATCTTTGTGAAATGTTTCGCAGCGGTAGATATGGTGATTACCATTTTTACATCGGATGCATTCGGGTGGTACTGACTTGGGTTTTTCACATGACAGTTTTGGTTTAGAGGATTTTGATTTACTTGGTAAAGGCAATTTGCGGTCTGTTACTGCACAGGTTGTTTCTTCTGATTCCTCATCGGCTGACTTATTATAAATTTCTGGAGTTACAGCTGCTGAGGCTGCAAAGGCTGCTTCAACTGCCTTTTTTGGATGCCATCGATAAGAAGGCCGTAATTCGGTTCTAGGTTGATTCCGTGCTGCCTTATCTATAGCAGCAGCTGTTGGGGCACCACTGCACTCGCCAATCAACTTCCCATTCAAGAAACTTCATAAAATCATTTAGATTCTCAGAACGAGGCATAATACGATCAGATTCGGGGTATACAAGACGTTTCACATTCTTAAACCACCGACCTTGACATGCTCCAGTTAGTTTCTGGACCATAGTACTTATAATTGGGGCGTTATCCAATTCATTTATTTGATCAATTGCTGTTAATTGCGCTACAATACGCTCCAAAAAATGGAGTAATATCCTGCTGGCCTTTAAGAGCAGGATACTCAATAACTTGGCGATATAACTCTTTGGCAAGCCATCGCGGATTGCCATAGCGTTTTTTAAGTTTTGCCCAGGCCTTCTCAAAACCCCCAGGGATTCCAATATGTTGGGTGACTGCAAGGTGGGGCGGCCCAGCAGTTGCAGATAGCAAAAAGCTAAGATTTTCCTGAGAGGACAAGCCTTTACTAAGAACAGTTGTGGTAAAGTACTGTAAGAAGGCTGGCCATTGTTCTGGGTCACCTTTGAAGGTGACAAATTTAGTGTATGGTAGAAATCGATTGATTTCTGTATGCGACAAAATTCGCATACTGACTTGTTCTAGACTAGTGTTAAGCCCAGATTGTGATTGTCCAATATTTTGGTTATTTTGATTTTGAGTCCCTATTTCTGGATATCCCATTGGATCAACATCATTATATCGGGATACCTCTGGATATTGATGTCGCTGTGAGCCATATGGTGGCCCAGACATTCTTGCATTATGTGGATACCACACTGGATTTTGTGATCGTGGGATGGGAGGACCATTGTCAGTGTTCATGAATTCTCGATGTGGATTTGACCCTAAAGCAGTTCCTGGTAGATACCGAATGTCCTGAGCTGGAAATTTCTTGGTTACGTGTGGAAGATTACTCGCAATTGGTGGTCGAGTACCTGAGGCAAATGGTTGTCGCTCTGCTTCAGGATCTTGATGAATGGGTATGGCAGCAGAGGAAGGCATACTTCGCCTATGGTTTGGGTTTGGTTCTCGCACCCGATATTGACCAGTTGGTAATGGTTTTAATGGCGGGAAAGGCACTGCCTTTGGATTTAATGGTGTTATGGATGGATTGGCTGCCTTAACAGCCGACACTAAAGGTGGCGACAAATTATTATATGTCACTGGCATAGTCGCTGGGATTTGTGTTGAAGTGAGTGTAGATGTTACATGTGGATCTCGATCTGGGGTTCGGAGCGGAAATGTTCCCCGTGAAAAACCTGATCCCGCACTTCCACCTGAACCATACTCAATGATTCTACGAGATTTACGCTGCTCAATCTCCATTTCAGCTTCATCCATTTTTTCTTGGGCACGCCGCTTGGCCTGTGCTTTGATTATAGCAGTATCAACGCGAGAGATTTGTTCTTCTTGCTCTTTAATAGCGCGTTGCTTAACAGCCTCGGCTTTGAGGAGAGCTTCCTCCTGCTCCATTACAGCATGGCGCCTAACTCTCTCCCTATGTGCTTCATCCCTTTTCTGCTCAGCCTCCAGATAGGCTCGAACGGTAGAACTGGAGTTGCTGCAGTGAGAACCTACAGGTATTTGGGAAACACTGTCGTTTGGACAGAGTGTGTTATCAGCTGCTAATTCAGTAGCTACATCAACAGAACGACTTACTGGTGTAACATAAGGTACAACTGATATATTGGTTGGTGAGCAAATTGTCATATCAGCAACTTTACCAGTGATTTCATCCACTACTGGTGGCACCACCTCTCCCAAAGACTTGGCTGCTTTAAGTGGGTATAGACCTCCCGGCATAGCATTAAAAAATTTATTGATTATTACAGTAAATTCGGCATCTGCCTTTTGTACATATAAGCATATGGGCTCACGGTTTGTAAGTTTAGCATACCGAAGCAAGGTTTCACTGAGATGCCGTCTTTTTGATAATATCTCCTCCATCTCGATGCCATAACCCCGTAGTAGATCAATAGGAGTCTCATCAGTCCATGCCCTTTGCAAGGCAATAATTTCATTGACTCGGCGGTTGCGGTAGCCAATGACCCCACCAAGTGCCCTGCGCCAACCCTCTGTTTCCAGAGAGGCAGCGTCGAGACCAAGTGCAGCTAGGCTAACCAAAATCTCAGGTAAGTTTTGATTGGCTACGGCCGCAGCCCCAACATGAGCTGCGTTCCTTGTGGGAGGTGCCCCAAGGCCACCTTGTACTTTATCCTGTATAACCTTTGGTTTGGTTCGCTGTGGACTTAGGACTTGCTGACTTTGGGTTGACCTTTGACTAGTTTTACTATAATCACTCATATTTAATACTTGTGGGAATTGTTATTTATATAAATTAATAATTGATTATGTAGGCCTGTAAAAATAAAATAAATTAGCCTTTATCTTTTTAATAACCAATTTTTTCAGGTCAACCTTTTACATTATAGCCTAAATTTAAATGAGAAACTATACAACGGTTAGCGGTTAGTAGTAAATCGAAATAGTAAACAATATCTGCAACAAATCGCTGCGGAAACAAAACTATTCGTTTTAGGCCAATTTCAATATATTTAAATTTACGAAATTAAACCAATTATCAATTTAATCAAACGTGTGTAATTTTATTAAGGTGCCAGTATGCAGACATTCCACAGTCAAATATCATTGGAATCCCAAGTCAATTTAATTATGTATACTACCGGTATATCTACTCTATGTAAACACACCATATATACAACAGTACAGTATATATATAAACTTAGATATTACCAGCAACAGTAAAAAATTAACCCTTATATATATTTTTTTTAAATATATATCTCACTTTAAAGGTACTGTAAGTAAAATCAGACCACACAGAAAGGTGGCGAATGAGGATCGCACTTTCTCCAATTAATATCAGTTACAGGTAACTGGTATTAATTGAAAAATCTAACTTTCCTTTAATGTCAAAGTCGGTGACTGTTAGACAGTTAATAAAGAACCTGACACCCGACTTTCTCGGTACGACGTGACTGACAGGTCGAATTCCGGGGTGGATAGGGGACATTCGCACACTTATTTTAAACTATCTTACACAAAAGGGTCATAAGGGGGCAGCTTATGGCTTTACGGTAGAGCTACAAGACACCAAGCAGGGTAAACCTATTAATGTGGTTTGAAACTCACTTTGTTTGTTTAACTGGCCTCCGCTGTGTAGCACCGTTCACCGTTCAGGCAAGACTGGGTCGCCTCGTACAGCACAGCGAGTACTAGGTAGCCACTGACTGAATATAAATATGAAATATATCTAAATATAAATAAGTTCAAATATGTTTAGTACGGTATTATCAATGTAGAGATACCACCTGACTAGATAAATATGATGCATAATAGCGAATATTATCATAAGTCATTACGAGTAATCGCAATGATCGCTAGTACAGTTGTATTACTAAAGTCTGAATATGAATAACACATACGTGCACATGCAGTGCAGGTTAGTACTGTCATACATGTGGTAAGCCTACAGGTACATAACAATAACCACAGTAATTGAGTTCTGTAAAACATACAGTACTGTAAACATTATCTATCTCCCCCTCCCAAACAAGAGTCACATGATAACATATGAGTTTACAGTTGTTTCGATATAGTTCTAGAGAGTTTTCGCTGAGAACATATGAGTTTACGGTTGTTTCGATATACTGATATAGTTCTAGAGAGTTTTCGCTGAGTCATTTATTGAGTGATTTATTTCACCCTCTTTAAGTTTACTTCGCTGGCGTGTGAAAACTCGTGACAAACCATGACTACCTCTGACAACATTAAGAGAAGTCTCATAATCCCGAAGACGAGTATTAGGCTGGCACTTCCGATTTGATCGGCGTGGCAATGACATCGTAGCCGTAGGTGACGTAATATCAACGTTTGGTGGTCGACTGCTAGTGGTACTTACGGTACGGCCCGTTTTGTGAGGGGACACTTTTAGTGGTAGCGGTGCCGGTGGGGTAATGACAATATCTGAGGTAGGTCTTGAGATCTCCTCTGGGAGAGTTATTGTGCTTGATGGATTCTTTGGAATTGAATGGGGATCGATGATTGTATGATCACTGGTTTGATAACCAGGAATAGGTGGTTTGAGTGGTTGATTGCCCCTATTAGGTGGTTGATCGTTGGTTTGATCACCTGGTTTAGGTGGTTGATCATTGATTTGATTATCTGGTTTAGGTGGTTCGATTTTTGGATCGGTGGTTTGGCTTTCTGTATTGGTTGGTTGTATCGTTTTTCTTGCATGATTCTCAGGCAATAAAGATTTGGGAACTGGTATGCTATTTGATATCAGCTTTGTATCATTCGTTGGAAAGGGCGTGAATTTACGAAGAAATTTACGATTTCGGAGTGACATTCTACCAGATCCATCTATGCGAACATTGTATTGGTCGAATTGCTTTACTTCTACTACCAATGCTGTTCTATCCCATTTCTTGGGGTGATTACCAACTTGGTTTTGAACATAGACATGGTCACCAACTTTTAATGGTGGAAGTCGATGTGTATGTTCTTCTAGTCGTTCATGTGCTATGTTATGGCGTTTACGAAGAGCTTCCTCGCGACATATTAGAGTATCTTGCCATTCTTTGCATGGCTTATATTTCGATGGAAGAACGGGTGTGAAGTCCCGAATTTGTCGCAAAAATATCGCTACTGCTGGTGATATCTTTGTGTCTTGGTCTGGTGTGTTTCGATATTGGAGTAGTGCTCGAAGGAAGTTATCTGTATTAAGGTTTCCATTGGGTCCTATATTGTCAGTTAAGAGACGCCTCATTGTTTTGACACCAATTTCAGCCCTCGCATTGGAATGGGGAAATGCAACTGAAGACAATCGGTGCTGTATTCCCCAGTTTTTCATAAATTTTAAAGTTTCAGCAGATTGGAACTCAGGTCCTCCATCTGTTGCTGCCTCCTCTGGGATTCCAAATGTGGCACAATGTTGCTTTAGTTCTCCGACTAGTTGTTTCGCACCTTCTCCTGCGGCTGCTTTACTAATTTGGGGCCATCCAGAGTATCGATCAACAATGATGAGATAGTTTGATCCCTCGATATGAGCATAGTCAGCGCAGATGCATTGAAATGGGTATTCGGGGTAAACCATCGGCATTGGTGGTTGATTGGGTTGTGACGGGGCCATTTGATTACATGCAGAACAGTGTGAGCGCATATTAGTAATATCCGGAGTAATGCCTGGCCAGAATACAGATGAGGTAGCGCGTGACACCATTGATGTTACACCTTGATGTGCTGAATGTAGAGCTTCTAAAACCTCAGTTCTTAGCAATGGTGGTATGACTACTCTGTTGTTGTAGATAATGACACTATCGTCAACGGTCGAGAGATTCTCGCGGTAGGGAAAGTATTCCAATAAATGTGCTGGTACACTATGTCGGTTATCAGGAAAGCCACATTGGATTATCTTCAACAGGTCCAACATTACATCATCACTCATAGTGGCTTCACGGACACGATTCCATGTAACAGATTTAATAGTACCTAACGAGTACAATGAACAAACAGCACTCGTCATTGTGGATAATTCAGTTTCATAACAATCATCATCACTAGCAACTTCGGCTACTATGGGATTAATCGTATCAGATGATGGTAACTCACCTGATGGATACCGGGATGCCGCATCAGGACCACGTATAGTCTTGCCAGGTAGATATATAATGGTAAATTTATACCCCAATGTTTTTTCTTTTAGTGCCAATAAGCGGGGATTGCTTATATCTTCCATATTTTTATCACCAAGGATCTTCAGCAATGGCTTATGATCTGAAGCTACTATCAGGTGTGAGATACCCAGAGTAAAGTATCGGGTCTTATTCAACCCTTTAACTACTGCCAACGCTTCTCCTTCTACTGGAGAATAGTTAGATTCAGCTGGGCTATTGAATTTGCTACCTGCAAATACTAGTTTCCAACCATTGGAGCAACAGTCAGGTGATGTCATTAGGCATGTACAGTGTTTCTGGGTAAGGAAGAATCCTGTGCCAATTTTACACCAATCTGTTGTAAGACAAGTCTTTCTAGTCGGGTCAAATATTCTGACACCTTCTTCTACTGCTTTCACGATTGTCTGTTTGGATTCATCAAAAAGCATTTGTAGTTGGTTATCCCAGTAGAATTTTACTCCAGTTTGCAGCAGTTCGCGAAATGGCAGCATTTTATCAGTCATGGAAAGCGCATATGATACCTGATTAACAAGTCCAAACCAAGAGCGTATACCCGTGATATTTGTTGGTGTGGGAAAGTCTAGAATGGCTTGCAGATATTTCTTGCTTGGTTTTACACTATCATCTGTTATGACAAAGCCTGCAAACTCAACTTCACTCTTTGCGAATTGGAATTTGTTTGGATTTAGTATAATGCCATTATCTGCACAACGACATAGAAACTCACACGTTTGTTGGAAACTTTGCTTTATATTGTTCGACCAAAGTAATACATCGTCGACACATTTCGTTTTGTTGCTTATATCAGTAATAATTTCGTCATACTTGCGTGTATAGCCATCACCAGCGGCTATGAAGCCTTGAGGGGTGGTTCGATACTGGTAACGCCCCCAAGGGGTGATAAATGTTGTGAAATGTCTATCTTCTGGCTT
This sequence comes from Nemertoderma westbladi, assembly GCA_032718475.1. NCBI lineage: Eukaryota > Metazoa > Xenacoelomorpha > Nemertodermatida > Nemertodermatidae > Nemertoderma > Nemertoderma westbladi. The sequence continues at coordinate 45,259 of JAUCBJ010009100.1, read as the reverse complement.
GATAGCAACACTATGATAGCCATTCCATGCATCACACACTGTCTTCTTAGTATGATGTGGTACAGACATGGCTTGATGAAACGGCGATGGTGTATGGTGAGTTTGGCGAACTGAGGCTGCATTTAGGTGTTGTAAATCAACTGTTCTCCTTGGCGTACCATCCTTTTTGGCTACAGTTACCATCCGACTGCACCAGGATGTAGGAGTCCCCCAAGGGACTGGCTCGATGACACCCAAACGAACATCCCTATCAAGTCCTTCCTTGACAGCCTTCTGCCAGTGGATAGGAACAGGTATCGGTGTGTGAATAGCGTGTGGTTTTGCATTTACATCAATCATTAGACTGAGTGGTGGTCCTGACATAGTAGGCAAGGCCTGATGCTTAGTTAAAGGTGCTTGATGCATAGTAGTTCAACAGCCATTTCTCTATGGCATCTCTATTCTCCGGTATCAGGGGTAAGGGTGGCATTGAGGGTGAAATTGGTGGTGCGGATCGTCTAAGACAGCCACATGGGGCAATTGCACTATTGCTATCATTGTTGAAGCATTGATTAGTTATTGAATTTATTTGGGGGGAATCAGTCGATATAATTCCTAGACATTCACAAGCTTTTCGGCTAAGGAAAAATTGGTCGCAGTTGCCCTGAATGTATACAAGTAGTTTAGTGCTCCTAGAAACTCCTTGCTTTGTCTGACAATTGACTTTTAAAAATAACCCACCATAAATCTTTAATTTTGTTCCATTGGCTGCTACCAAAGACTGTGTCACAGGGATCAAATCCGATTTTGTTAGACCAAGAGATTTAACTAGACGCATACCAGCCACCGCGGATTGGGCCCCAGTATCAGCTATTGCATGACAGGTTATGCGTCTTGGTTTACCTGATAGTGGAATATTGAAGATATAAGCAATCCCCGCTTATTGGCACTAAAAGAAAAAACGTATGTGTTATTCATATTCAGACTTTAGTAATACAACTGTACTAGCGATCATAGATAAATATGATGCATAATAGCGAATATTATCATAAGTCATTACAAGTAATCGCAATGATCGCTAGTACAGTTGTATTACTAAAGTCTGAATATGAATAACACATACGTGCACATGCAGTGCAGGTTAGTACTGTCATACATGTGGTAAGCCTACAGGTACATAACAATAACCACAGTAATTGAGTTCTGTAAAACATACAGTACTGTAAACATTATCTACTGACTACATGAAAGCAACACTATTACATGAAAGCTGAGGTACCACCTGACCGCAATAATTCCTTAACTACCGTTACAAGGCATTCAATGGTAGGGCCAGAACAGCTGATCATAACTATTAGCACCTTGTACTGTACCAATAGAAAGTAGGAAATGTGGGAGCTACTATCTACAGAGATTGGCAGTCAATTATTATCAGATAATAAACAAAGTAATCAGGGCGAGGCCCATTATTACCATCCCAGTTTAACAGATAATATAATTATGGATATATCTAACTCATAGATTTGCTATATCTAACTCATAGATTTACTATATGTAACTAATAGATTTACTATATCTAACTCATAGATTTACTATATCTAACTCATAGATTTACTATATCTAACTCTTAGATTTACTATATCTAACTCATAGATTTACCATATCTAACTAATAGATTTACTATATCTAACTAATAGATTTACTATATCTAACTCTTAGATTTACTATATGTAACTAATAGATTTACTCTATCTAACTAATAGATTTACTATATCTAACTCATAGATTTACTATATCTAACTCATAGATTTACTATATCTAACTCTTAGATTTACTATATCTAACTCATAGATTTACCATATTGGTGTAGTATGCAATAATGCCGCATCAATATTAGTGTAAAGCACCTCATCACAATGTATGTATTCATTGTTTGCATAGTGGGATTAAGCAGATGGTGGAGGGCTATTACATCCATGTATATTATGCAATGTGTACCTTAGATTCATTGACATTGCGTTTATATTTTATACATTATATTATTATTATATAATACCACATTATTAAACTCATTTTATACCATGGCGCAGTTGTGTTTAAGCAATTTTATATAAGTTTGAATTTTTCAATAATTTTCATTATTAATGTAAGTTTGAAATGTTAAAATAAATCTGTGTTACTTATGTGGCATTAGTAATCATGTCAACTGACGGCACAGAAGATGAGCTGAGAAGGTTAAAGGCCAGTAGAAGAGGGTACAAAAGTAACTGTACACGAACAGAAGCTGTATTACGGTCTGAGATTACTGCCTTTGAAGACTTAGACCACGACAGACAAGGAAATGTTGAAGTGGAAGCGCTAGATACTGCACTTAACCTTTTCTTGAAGGCTGTTGAAAGGTATGCCGCATGTCATGACGAAATCGTCGGTCTTGATGAACAAGAGGATGACGCCACTGAAAGGTATGTAACAAACTTACAAAAACTAACAATATACTTCCAGAAGTACATCGGTAACAAGCGGGAAGAGCTAAAGGCTCGCCTACCAATGACGAGTGCCGCACAAGTAATGGGTAAGCCAAGACCCCGCCAGATGGACACCCCTGTCCTAAGATCACCAGCAGGTCTCACATTGACCGATTTCGAGGACTGGCAACAGCGATGGCATGACTTCGCCGCAGGCACCAGGTTAAATGATGCAGACATAGATGCCCGGAGGGGAGTCTTAAGGTCGGCTTTGGACCCTGAGTGGACAAAGCTATGGGCTGAAGGTATAATTGTGATAGGGCCACGTGACGACACCAATTATATCCTGAAATGCATGCGTAATTATCTACGTGGTGAACGACATGAGTTATTAGATAGAGTTGCTTTCGTGCAGAGAAAGCAACAGCCAGGTGAAAACATAACACAGTTTTACATGGCGCTTCAAGCTCTAGATAGGGCGTGCGATGTAAAAGAAATATGTGATAAAGCTGACATACATCGACATGATCGCCTATTAACACAATTCATGGCAGGCCTAAGAGAGTCTAAACTTCGCCAAGAGGTGCTCAAGACACCAATGAACTGTCTAACAATGGCAGATGTTCTCGCGACAACCAGAGCACTCGAGGCTAGTCAGTCTGTAGATATGGCGCTAGAGAAGCCAGGCGTGTTATATAATCCAGTAGCTTCTATGTCTATTTCAGATACCGAAAAAGTGAATGGGGAATTGTTATGTGCAGTCAAAAGATCGGCATACAAATCACAAATGCAGCAGATAGTAAGGGACTCTCCTGGCATTTCATGTCAGAATTGCGGACGTCCACATGGTAAAGATAAATGTTTCGCAAAAAATGTTGATTGTTTTAACTGTGGCAAAAGGGGCCATCTTATAAAGATGTGTCGTGTCAATAAAAAACTGGCCAGTAGGCAACCGGTTAACAGTATTGACGTTAAAAGCATCGAAATATCTACTGTTTACGATAATAATGAGACTAAGCTCATCACACTATACACAACCAATACCGAAAATAGCAGACGCAGTGGTAGCAGACAATGGTTAGCAGACACAGGAGCAAAACGCAATGCTATCAGCCTTCAAGATCTCGCCGAATTGGGAAATAATGATGCTGGGGGGCTTATGATGATTCCCGATAGCGATACGCTTATCGGCCCAGATGCAAAGCCGTTAGAGTCTCATGGAAAGGTTAAGCTTACACTGAGACTTGGTATGAAAGAATACCAATGCAAGGCACATGTGCTGGATTATACAAATAATCCAATATTAAGTTATGAAGGGTGCGTTATTCTAGGCCTCATACCTCAAGGATGGCCACAAGCCAGATGTGATGGCAGTTGTAAAGCAAGTGTGTCTACGTTGTCATTGATACCTATGGCGTCAGGCAATAATGTGAAGACAGCCACGGAGTCAGATTCCAATAATAACAGTAAAGATGATGCAATGAAACGAAAGGTTACTGCTATGAAGGAAGCACTCATACATGATTTCCCAGACGTTTTCGCGGATGAAGGTCCACTGAGACCCATGAGTGGGCCGCCTATGGATATTATATTAGAAGATGGGGCAATTCCAGTAAAAAAATTTAAACCATATAACGTTCCCATCCATTGGGAGGATAAGGTGAAAGAAATGCTGGAAAAGATGAGGAGAAACGGCATCACGAGGAAGGTACCAATAACAGAGGTCACCAATTGGATACATCCAATGGTGGTAACACCTAAAAAGAACTCATCAGAGCCAAGAATAACAGTAGATTTCACAGCTTTGAATAAGTATGTAAAAAGGCCAGTGCACCCATCGAAAGTACCCAAAAATGAAGTAGCCAAAATTCCTAATGGTATGACTATTTTTACTACAATGGATTCACGACATGGGTATTGGCAAGTTCCGCTTACTGATAGTGCACGAGATATGACTACTTTCATCACACCATGGGGCAGAGAACAATTTCTCAGAAACCCCATGGGATTGCCTAGCGCCGGTGATGAGCACGATAGCAGAGGCGACACTGCCATGGAAGGCGTTGATAATTTTAAGAAGGTGGTTGAAGATGTCATCGTATATGACACCAACATAGATGATCATGAACGGAGGGTGCGTTCTATCTTACAACGTTTTAATGACAATGGTATAACGCTTAGTAAGCGCAAATTCATGTTTGGGCAACCTGAAGTAGAATGGTGCGGTTATGTTGTCAACCAAAATGGTTATAGTGTTAACCCTTCCCTGACAAGTGCACTCAGAAACTTCCCAGAGCCGAAGTCAACAACTGATCTGAGATCATTCTGTGGCCTTATCCAACAATTTCAGGCCTTCACACCAGACTTGGCACAAGCAGCAAAACCTCTTATGGCTCTAACCTCGCATAAGACCCGGTTTATATGGGAAGCAGACCAAAGAAAGGCTTTTAAATCAATAATAGAGATCCTTATGTCCCCTAGAGTGCTCACTAACTTCATACCTGATGCTCCACTACGGTTAGAAACCGATGCAGCCCAATCAAAAGGTCTAGGATTTGCACTATGGCAACAAGACAAAGCAGGTATATGGAAGCTACTGCAGTGCGGTTCTAGAACATTGACGACAACTGAATCGAGATACTCAGCTACTGAAATAGAACTCCTTGGCGTAGTATGGGCCACTCACAAGAGCAAATTATTTCTTCAGGGGGCTCATTTTGAGCTCATTGTAGACCATAAACCTCTCATATCCATCATCAATGGAAAAACATTAGACCAAATCGAGACACCACGAATCATTCGTTTAAAAGAAAAGCTTGCCTGCTACAGACCTTCTGCTATATGGAGACAAGGAATTACACATACAGTAGTAGACACATTTTCTAGGTTCCCAGTTTCACATCCAACGGCAGAAGATGAACAAGGTGAGACCGAAATAGAAGAGTTCGCTCACACCTCATTGTTAAGCGCAGCACACAGCCTTAATACAGTAAATGTCTCTCCACCCACGACAAACACCAAGGGTTTAGGCTGGGAAAAGGTTAAACAAGAGGCAAATCGTGACCCAGCTTATTTTGAACTTCGTAAGCTAATCGCTACAGGATTTCCACCCACCAAACACATGGTTAGTGAAATGTTAAGACCATATTGGAATTTTCGTTATGGGCTATCAATTGTTGACAATGTGGTCATGTATGCAGAGAATCGCATTGTTATACCCGTAGCCATGCGTAAAGTTGTTTTAAAAGAATTGCATGCAGCACACCAAGGGCGTGACAGAGCCCTCAGAAGGGCACGGATGTGCGTCTTTTGGCCTGGGATCAGCAATGACATAGGGACATTAGTTTCGGAGTGTAATGAGTGCGAGGTCCATAAAGCTAGTAATCGGAAGGAACCTATGATGGCTGATGTGCGACCCACAAGGCCTGGTGAATCAATAGCGGCTGATTTCTTCGCCCATGCTGCTAAAGAATATCTAGTTATCACCGATAAATACTCAGGATGGCCTGATGTTTTCGAATGTGGGCACGGTGGTGTTGACACCTATACTACTAAGAAGAAATTCAGAGTTTGGTTTACAAATATGGGCATTCCTGATAGGCTCACAACGGATGGGGGTCCACAATTTAGAACTGAATTTAAAAACTTTTGTCAAGAATGGGGAATTAACCATCAACCATCTTCACCATACAACCATGAATCCAATGGATACGCAGAAGCGGCAGTAAGATGTATCAAAGATTTGGTTGTAAAGGTATGTCCAAAGGGCGACATTTCGACAGATGAATTCGCAAACGCGTTACTGGAATACAGAAACACACCCCGTGCCGATGGTCTCAGCCTGGCTCAGCGGGTCATAGGAAGGCAGTTGAGAAGTAAGATGCCAACGTCTGCAACATCATTCAAAAATGTAGATGAACATGATATACAATTTGCCGATGTTAAAGCCGCACATAATCAGAGAATCTCAAAGGAATTGTATGACAGAGGTACTCGTGAAATAACCAATTATTTCACACAAGGAGACCGAGTCAGAATTCAGCACCACCAGACGAAGAAATGGGACCTGATAGGTACTATTATCAAGGATTGTTCAAGGAACCGCAGTTACCTAATTGCTGCTGACAATGGACGAGAATACTGGAGAAACCGCCGCTTCCTTCGCCTTCTTAGCGATGGAGAACCAGAAAACCACAGAGAACCAGAGAACAAGGAGGAAGTAGTCCAACAAGGTGGTAATAGTATAGATCACGATCAGAAGCAATTCAGCGACAATGATCATGATGACATCGACGGTGATGGCGTTTGGACTTATGTAAGACGCAGCAAGCGTGATTAAAAAAAACCCGATAGACTAATGTTATGAATATATATGACTCACAAACGATATTGATACTAAAGGACTCATAGGGGAATGGGCTCATATCGAACTAAAAAGACTTAAGGGGGGCATGGTGTAGTATGCAATAATGCCGCATCAATATTAGTGTAAAGCACCTCATCACAATGTATGTATTCATTGTTTGCATAGTGGGATTAAGCAGATGGTGGAGGGCTATTACATCCATGTATATTATGCAATGTGTACCTTAGATTCATTGACATTGCGTTTATATTTTATACATTATATTATTATTATATAATACCACATTATTAAACTCATTTTATACCACATATCTAACTAATAGATTTACTATATCTAACTAATATATTTGTTCGCGCTTTCAGACCTTTGGCAGTTTAACCCGCCAAATTAGGATGTCTTCTAGATATTAAATCGCCTTTTAGCCTATGACAAATATTTGATTCACTACACTAGTCGAAACCAATCTGTGCGCGATCATTCACCCGCTGGATATTCCCAGGAGATTGGGTTCGACGGTTTAATTTTATTGCTATGTAAGCCTAATGTATTATTCGACTGACAGTATTATATAATCTCTGACAATATTATTCACCTTCGGGGAATATTAACAGTTCCTTTAGGACGTGGCGCTTTATCTATATAAACAGAGTTATGACTTAAACTACTCACAACGATATGGCTTAATTATAATTCACATATATGGCGCATTCTTTAGGAATTGCTTCTTTAACAGACTCACTCATACACAATGCTGCACAATACTGCACACTAATCTGCCAATCTTCACTGATTTTAGTCACATATAAAAGGAACACAGACTGACTCATGTAGGGTCTATCAAATAACATTAGATTCACTTCAAACCACTTTAACATAAGTCACAATCGTTATTGGTAACCTTTCTCTCTTACCTTCGGTATATCAAGAATATTGGGTTTTCGGGGTTATTTCTCGTTATTCCAATATAATAATTCATCAACAAATATAATGAATAACCGACAACAAATAGCAGTATACAGTATCGATTGAGCAGGTAATTTTAGCAGTTTCAGCAGTTATTAAAAGCCGTGTGTCAGCAGTATTCACAGATCAGTGATTCCATGAGTTAAAGGATATATGCCCTTATAATTAAACCTACTAGTGTAAGACTAAAAACTGAAAACACGGAGGTGCCAAAAGCCGGTTCTTAGGCTCTGGGCAAAAACATAACACTGAACTACTGAGTTTCTGTATATACCTCCAACACAGAGACAACAAACGCTCTGATTGGTCAACCTGAACAACGAGAGAACAAAGAAACAAAGAAACGTCGACGTGGCAATATCAGCTGCTAGCCGTCGTCATGGTAGCGACACTGTTTTCAAAGTATCCAGCTATTGCGTCACGAGATTGTGGATTATGTCCTCTAAAGTACAAATACAGTACAAATACATAAGAAATGACTTTTATGTCCTCTAAAACACCAGTACAGCAAGGACACGGCCTTTTTATGCCTGGCAAACCAACTACAGAGTACTTTAAGGGAAAATAACCGGCTAATTACGCAAAAGCTTTTACACCGCTCCCAGAAAATGGGATTTAAGTCTATAAAATATAACAAATCACAGTTTCTAAAATATAAAGATACTCTAAACAGTTAGCCTTTCTTACGCAGACGGCATTTACGCAGTTTTTTGAGGCTAGCAAGAGTCCTTTTCTCTTTGGGGGGAGCCACTTTACTAGGAGGGCCATAACTCCTGGGTGAAGGGTGCAATATGATTGCATTAAAAGGTTTGGGTTTACGGTCGGTGTCTCGTCCATTTCGATATGCTTCTCCTCGAGCTGATTTTCCTCCGCTTGTCATGGGATACGTTCGTCCAAAACTCTCGCAGAGAATAGGGTTTTCTAAGCTTGATATCTTCTTTGAGATTCGAGGTTTCCCAATCGAACTGAGATAAGGCCAATTCGTTTATCGATGGGACTTACTGTTATAACTTACGTTTATCTGAACAAACGCAGGTTTCTTTTTTGATCTTTATAGAATAGCGTTTAACTCGTTTCGTACAACGCTCTCCTTCACCTTGATGAAGGGTTGTATCGCGTTAAACGGGACGACCATACGGTTGGATAGTGATATTAGGTGTCTGCGTCATAATCCAGCTAGGTAAGATGGGCGGCTAGCTAGAAATCACTGTCGGAGTATTACCGATTAATTGTTAGGGTAGCACTAGATCTTGAACAGTGAATACCGTCCGCGAGGATCCGCGACACCACCAGGATCGCAGGTCTAAGGTCCAACTAAGGAATGAGGAGGTTTGACCGAGTATTCCGGGACTCTGATCGTAGGTTTACTCTAGGATCGTTAGAGCCGAGTGAGCATAGGTGATACGTCAAACAAGTTTCGCTCGAAACTCCAGTAAATATAACGAACACAACTGTGTTTAACACAACGTTTCCGTGGATGTTTATGTCTTTCCGTTTATTGGCTGGGTCTAGGGCATTTACCGTAATAATACCAAAGACGCACGTCTGGTAGGGGAAACGCGGATGATATTTATTTGTTGTCACAATGCTTCTATCAAGAATTCCAAATATATGTTGGAGTTACCGCGTTTATTTGATTCTTTAATGTCTTTTCTTTCGAGCCGATTTCGAATAGAATTTTCGCATTCGAATTTCAGTTTATGGTTCCGACTCCGCTGGGCAGGATATATAGTCGACATAGTCCGTATTGTGTAAATCGATAGGATGATCAGTAGTTAAGAAGCCCATATACGTACCATTAAGCTGCGTATATCGAGCAGCGAATTTTCTATAGTCCAACTCGCGCGAGCTGCTCTTGGGACATTGGCGGTTCGATATAACGACCATCGTCCTCCGCAGCAGTTGGACTAACGTCGCCGCGTATTAAGCTATCAACAAACGCTTGTAAAAGTAGAGTATATCGCTCCCCGATACCAAGACCATCTTCTATCAACTCCGTCATATCTGCTATATATGAGTTTATCCATATTATAAGGAGTTTATATTTAGGCTAGCGAGCGTCGCTGCCTACTCCAATTAACCCCCGGACAGTACGAGATCCTCAGCGCCGATGTGTCGTCGCCGCTGTACTTTCGCCAACGACGTAGCCGCACAACGACAACGACAACCGGCACAAGTCACTCGACTGTCCGTCCCAAAGGCTTAGATGTACTTCAGGTTTTCCTTGGAGAGTTAGGTTACTTTTACGATTGCGACTAGCTACTGTAAACACACCTTAGCAGTAACATTCACCTATAAACTCACAAATACCACACAACTGGTCACAACTACGCACATTCGGGCCATTTGTCCGTTAGTCAATGCCTTCCAGAATGTCACTGTATTATTATGTATCCTTGGATACTAGTAGTGCGCTATTTATTCCCTATGCTATTCAATGGGACAAGCTTTCTATTGTTCTTTTAACTCAATTCTAATTCTAGCGTGGTTGTTGCTATGGTGACATTATGCAAAGCTAGCGGTAGAATTAGAGTAATTCCAATGCATACAGATCTGGGATGTTATTTAATAGTATTCTTTAATAGTCAATGTTCTGTTTTATACATGACTTTATGAATTTTATCGGCTATTGACTATGTTTGGGGGACTTTCACACACTCATACGCATGATAAGATAAATCTCCGCTCCCTTGATCTATTAATTAATGGAATTTTGGGAACTTTATAAATTGCGTAAAAATGGCAATTTATTAAATTCATTAAAAGACATGAATTTAAATTTATTCCCTGAAATTTTATTATTTGACAACTAAATGGACATATTTGGATTCCAGAACACGTCTGGGGACACAAGATCCTTAATTCTATGACAATTGTCTTTTTAAGAATATCGGTAAATGCTACGATATCTTAATTGACTAGAATTGTTGAAGGATCTGAATTTTACAGATTTTGACTTATTTGATTTGTAAATATTAACTAATTAATATTTGAGATGGGCACCGATTTATTCCCGAACTTGTCTGGGGACGTTAACCACTGATTCTATAATTTGTCTTTCAAGTATATCGGTGGGTGCCACGATATCTTAATCGACTAGAATGGCAGATGGTCAAAGGGTTTAACAGATTTATTTTGCGTTTTACGCTACTGTTAAAGGGACATCACGCTACTATATGTATTATTTAATATATGGTATGAGAGCAATATCGCACGAAGCAATGTCAGTGTGAAGAGGCAAGTCGTTTCCAAGGTCTACCCAGAGCTTGGTTTAGCCGAGACACGAGGATCTGAACTTTGCATTCCTAATACTCTGCCTACCAATAACACTTAAATATAGTAGTGGCTTTATTGTACTTTAATAAGTACGGACATTTCATCTTACTGTAGTTACGTATTTATAACATAATACGGACAGTAAGGAAAGAGAAAAAGAATTATTTCTCGCCGTCGCACTAAATATAATATAAGTAATTACGTACGTAATAAACACGAATATATTGCACTATTCTACTAAATAATCACTAAATAATATTCTACTAAATTAAATAAAACGATTATAATAAAATCACATAGTAATACATACATAAATATAAAAATAATAAAAGAATATAAAATAATAGAGTCATACGCCCACTCCGAACGATATTAAGTTGGGGAGTCCCTAGATGTCGGTTGGATTAGGGAAGTGGTCGTGGGAAGAGTTTCTTGCCTTCCATAGTTTCCGGAGAGCTCTCTGTCTCTTTCCAGTAAACATAAACGACCCACTGGGCGGTTGAGCTGTTGAGTCTCAAAGACTATCCCTGGTTTCTTAAAGTTCCGCCGCATGACGACGAGCTCTACTGATCGCACCAAACCATCGCTCGAGATATAAGTCTCGATGATACGTCCTGTTTGCCATCGCTTACGTGGGAGATCGGGGTCCACAATAAGCACCATGTCTCCAGCGCTGACGTTTTCTTGCTGCGCAAACCACTTAGTTCGAAGTTGTAGAGTGGGCAGGTAATGTTTCTCGAAATGGTCAGCGAAACAACGGGATAGCAACTGCATAAGTTGCCAGGTTCGACGGCAGTACTCGTCTCCGTCTGTGATCTCCGATCGTGGGAGCATGGCTACGGGTTTCTTCAGTAGAAAGTGCACGGGTGTTAGCGCTTCCAGGGAATCCGGATTTGAAGAGACTGGCATAAGCGGTCTTTCGTTGAGATAGGCGGCGATTTCCTCCATTAACGTCCGCAATAGTTCGTCGGTGAGATAAGCGCGACAAGGCACAATAAAGTGGAACGCAGTCTTCACGCTCCTAATCAATCTCTCCCAACTTCCTCCCCACCAAGGGGCGTCGGTGGCGTTGAAGGTCCAGCTAGACGCTGTTATCCTTAGCTGATCGTCCACCTGTCTTTTGTTCCAGTCCTTTACGTAAGCTTGAATTTCGTTGTTGGCGCCAATGAAGTTCGTTCCCTTATCCGATCTCATCGTGTTACTGGTTCCGAAGCGAGCGATCTGTCGTCGTAAACTCAACACGAAGCTGTTGGTGGATAGATCGTTTACCATATCGAGATGGATAGCTCTACAAGTCATACAAACGAAGATGACACACCATCTCTTGACTATAGTCCGGGCACGATATACTTCAATAGGGCCAAATAAATCCACACCGATATTAGTAAAGGGTGGTTCATAGAAGCTTACTCTTTCCCTAGGTAATTCTGCCTCTCGCTGTGTCAAAGGCCTACTGAATGCTTTCCTACAGGGTATGCAGTTCCTAAGAACTTGATTCAGAGCCCTACGGGGTTTATAAAAATAGTAGCGAGTTCGAATTTCGCTCAGAACTCGTTCTCTACCAGCATGATACAGTTTGCTATGAACATCTACAATCATCTTGATTTGTATATCAAGATTCCTAATGAGTATGGGAAACTTAGTGTCAAAGGATAACGGGGTGTTGGTAAGCCGACCTCCAACACGTATTAACCCATCTATCATGGTACTAGAGAAGCGATCCCTTAAGCGCATCTGTGGATTTCTTAATAACAGGAAATACTTATCGGAATCCTCATAGCATTGTAGGAGTCTCAGCATCTGTTTGTTGGTTTCATCATGCTCCTGGTAACTGATCTTCTCCTTTAGAAACCTGTCGGATATCTTGTATTTAGGAAGATCTTTAACAACATGGACTCGTGCAGATGTTGATGGAGCATCATCACTATTGGTCTTTGTCCCGGAGTAACGATGATGAAAACATCGTTTCAGATAGGTGACAGCTTTACAGAGCCGATTCCAGGAACTGTAGTGACGTATCGCTCTCTGCAAGAGAGGTGAGAGTCCTTACGAAATATCTGGTATTCCAGATTTCCAATCCTTGTCACGGATTTCCAAGACTTCTTTAGTCGTGGCGGTGGGTTTCTGATCCAAAGCATCCTCTCCGGAAGTAAATAATACCGATAGATCAACCGCAGGTTTAAACAACTTCGATTTACTCGCTCGAGTTTTGGGTTTAACTTTCTCCGCTCCCTTGGCCTGTCTGATCTCTGCTGTTGTGAGATGGGGAGGCCATTCTTCTTCTTCTCTGTAGAGAAAGTCGGGTCCTCCTAACCATTCGGGAGTATTTACCAATTCCTTTGGAGTCGCTCCTCGGGAAGCGATGTCTGCTGGGTTAATCGTTCCGGGGCAATGTCTCCATTGGTCCATCGTAGTGCGACTAAGTATGATGGCTACCCTGTTGGTAACGAAGACGCTGAACTGACAGACTTCATTGGTTATATACTCTAACACGAGTAAAGCGTCGGTCCAATAGACAGTTTTCTCTAATGTATAGTCAATCTGTTCGGTTACATTCCGGCCGATGGCTGTAGCGTATAGAGCCGCTTTTAACTCCGCTCGAGGAACTTTCAACTTGTTGTTGATTAATGCCTTAGAAGTAACCAAGGCGACTTTGATTCCATCCGGAGTTTCCACTCTTAGGTAGGCTACTATACCGATTCCCATATCGCTGGCGTCTCCAAACACATGGAGTTGATAGGAATACGTAGGGAGAACATGACCAAAATATGAACGGGAAATTATAAAATCCTCGATGGCTGGCAGAGAATCTTCCCATTTCATCCACTGCTTCAGTAATTCCCCCTTAAGTGGATCGTCCCATGAGTGGTTTTCAAGCCACATTTGTTGTACCAAACTTCGAGCAATCAATATAACTGGGCTAATAAATCCCAATGGATCGAAATAAGTGCTCAGTATACTTAAGCAAATCCGTTTGGTTCGAACAGGATTATCTCGCTGTTTTAGTTGGAAAAACAGGATATCTCTCTCTGTGTCCCATTTCAAGCCGAGTGTCTTGGTTTCTGGCAGATCATCTTTGATCAAATCGAGATCTTTCGCTCCGCGATCTTCCGCAGGGATCGACTCCAGAAACTCACGGGAGTTGCTGGTGAATTTGGTTAATCGAAACCCACCTCTTTTTAAGCACTCTACCGTTCCCTTAGCGACCTCAATGGCTTCCTCAACTGATGGGAGGGACTTCAGATTGTCGTCCATGTATATGTCTCTCTTGATGTTGTCGATCACTTCCTTAGAGAAGGCCTCTCTGTTGTCCTCTGCAGTAGTACGCACTACCGAACAGGCGTTGGAAGGGCTTGAGATTATCCCAAAGGCCTGGATGGTCATCCAGTACTCCACCGGTTTCTGGTTGAGGTCTCCTTCGGGCCACCACAGAAATCGTAGACTATCTCGATCCCTATCTAACACCTTGACTTGTAAGAACATGCCTTCTATATCGGAGGCGAAAGCAATCGAATATTGTCTCAATCTTAAAAGAATTCCCAACAAAGATTGAAGTAAGTTGGGTCCGGGTAACAATTCAGAGTTAAGGGATTGACCCATGTAAAGAGCGGAGCCATCAAACACTACTCTCACTTCATTTGGTTTACCAGGTTTAGGAACGTAATGGTGAGTTAAATAATACGTTCTTTCAGTCACAGGTGTTTCTTCCGGTACCCTCTCCGCGTATCCCTTATTAATAAATTTTTCCAGCTGCGTTTGATACATTGCTTTCGCTGAAGAATTAGCTGTAAGGCGTCGATGGAGTTGCGCGATTCTTTTTTCCGCCAAAGGTCTGTTATTGATGAACTTCGGTTCTTTCTTGCGGAAAGGTAAACCGACTTCATACCTACCTTGATCTTTGAGGAAACATGTAGTTGTCTCTTGGATCTGCTTGGCCCTTTCCTCTTCCACCGACAAGGCTTTATCATAGGAATTGGGCTCTACCGCCTCTTGCGTAAAGAATCATACGGCATGTTCATCCCGAATCTTGGCATTATGACGCTCAATGACGTCATTTAACTCGTCGTTATAAGCTTCTCGTTCAGATAGAACAATAGATAGAGCGATACACTGCGTTGTCCAGATAGGAAAATACCACCGCCTGACGACCTATAGCCGTATCGCTATAGGTTCTACGTTATGTATCACGGAGTGTTCCTACCTAGAAGTTAATAGAGCTAATCGAACGTGCCTATCAACCACTTTACAACACAAATATAATGTCTACACTAATTACTTCGGAAAGTACTGTACACTAAACCCTAAATTAGGTACGAGTACTTGTACAACAGATAATCAGTAGTTAAATATACTTGAACAGCTAAAAGAACCACGGCATCTGCTGGAGTGACCGATGCACAAAATCACCAGTCTTTACCTACGCCAAGCAGCCCGTGTAGTACCGAGGTTAATTTAACTATAGCGGTATGTATAACAAACACAATTACTGTAGGAACAAACTTGGGGAATGAATGTTGCGGATAATCGCATAAACTCTGAATAATAAATATTACGCTACGCGTACAAACTACTCAAACAAAATGCAGACCGAACACTGACAGACTACTATCAAGCCTAAACAAACTACGGTATGCAGACTCCGAAATGATTAGGGAGTATGCGCTCTAACCCAGTAGTGCGACTTATTCTTTAGTTGGGGGTTTACCTTACAGCGTTCGCTGCCCCTACTTCCTAACCGTACTTAATCAGACAAATGATCTACACACACTGCAATCCGTTCAGACCTAACAACAGCCGGACTACTATCCAGCCTACAAATTATCTAAATAAAATTATACGCTACCCGTACAGACTTACACAAACAAAGTACAGACTAAACGATGGCAGACTACTCTCAAGCCTAAATAAACTACAGGACATGCAGACTCCGAAATGATTAGGGAGTATGCGCTCTAACCCAGTAGTGCGACTTATTCTTTAGTTGGGGGTTTACCTTACAGCGTTCGCTGCCCCTTCTTCCTAACCGTACTTAATCGGACAGGTGATCTACACACACTGCAATCCGTTCAGACTTAACAGCAATCAGACAACAGCTCAGCCTACAAATTGTCTGTACAATCTGATCAGGCTTACACGCCTTCTGTTCAATACTGGCCTACAAACAAATAAAACTTGACAGAAATAAGTAAAAATCTCAATAAAAAACCAGGGCGGGCCCTCCCTGATTAATTATTAAGGCCTACCGGTATATAACTATCAAAATCGAATAATACTGCTGTACCTGTACTGCTGTAGGTACCGGTCCGGGTGGTTAGGTAGTCAGGCCTACTGGGTACCGGTTGCCGGTACTTCAGCTTTATTGCCTACTGCAATACAGAAGCAATATCCTTTAATGTTCGCGCTTTCAGACCTTTGGCAGTTTAACCCGCCAAATTAGGATGTCTTCTAGATATTAAATCGCCTTTTAGCCTATGACAAATATTTGATTCACTACACTAGTCGAAACCAATCTGTGCGCGATCATTCACCCGCTGGATATTCCCGGGAGATTGGGTTCGACGGTTTAATTTTATTGCTATGTAAGCCTAATGTATTATTCGACTGACAGTATTATATAATCTCTGACAATATTATTCACCTTCGGGGAATATTAACAGTTCCTTTAGGACGTGGCGCTTTATCTATATAAACAGAGTTATGACTTAAACTACTCACAACGATATGGCTTAATTATAATTCACATATATGGCGCATTCTTTAGGAATTGCTTCTTTAACAGACTCACTCATACACAATGCTGCACAATACTGCACACTAATCTGCCAATCTTCACTGATTTTAGTCACATATAAAAGGAACACAGACTGACTCATGTAGGGTCTATCAAATAACATTAGATTCACTTCAAACCACTTTAACATAAGTCACAATCGTTATTGGTAACCTTTCTCTCTTACCTTCGGTATATCAAGAATATTGGGTTTTCGGGGTTATTTCTCGTTATTCCAATATAATAATTCATCAACAAATATAATGAATAACCGACAACAAATAGCAGTATACAGTATCGATTGAGCAGGTAATTTTAGCAGTTTCAGCAGTTATTAAAAGCCGTGTGTCAGCAGTATTCACAGATCAGTGATTCCATGAGTTAAAGGATATATGCCCTTATAATTAAACCTACTAGTGTAAGACTAAAAACTGAAAACACGGAGGTGCCAAAAGCCGGTTCTTAGGCTCTGGGCAAAAACATAACACTGAACTACTGAGTTTCTGTATATACCTCCAACACAGAGACAACAAACGCTCTGATTGGTCAACCTGAACAACGAGAGAACAAAGAAACAAAGAAACGTCGACGTGGCAATATCAGCTGCTAGCCGTCGTCATGGTAGCGACACTGTTTTCAAAGTATCCAGCTATTGCGTCACGAGATTGTGGATTATGTCCTCTAAAGTACAAATTCAGTACAAATACATAAGAAATGACTTTTATGTCCTCTAAAACACCAGTACAGCAAGGACACGGCTTTTTTATGCCTGGCAAACCAACTACAGAGTACTTTAAGGGAAAATAACCGGCTAATTACGCAAAAGCTTTTACAATATTTACTATATCTAACTCTTCGATTTACTATATCTAACTCATAGATTTACTATATCTAACTAATAGATTTACTATATCTAACTCATAGATTTACTATATCTAACTCATAGATTTACTATATCTAACTCTTAGATTTACTATATCTAACTCATAGATTTACTATATCTAACTCATAGATTTACCATATCTAACTCATAGATTTACTATATCTAACTAATATATTTACTATATCTAACTCATAGATTTACTATATCTAACTCATAGATTTACTATATCTAACTCATAGATTTACTATATCTAACTCATAGATTAACTATATCTAACTCTTAGATTTACTATATCTAACTCATAGATTTACTATATCTAACTCGTAGATTTACTATATCTAACTCATAGATTTACCATATCTAACTCTTAGATTTACTATATCTAACTCATAGATTTACTATATCTAACTCTTAGATTTACTATATCTAACTCATAGATTTACTATATCTAACTAATAGATTTACTATATCTAACTCATAGATTTACTATATCTAACTCATAGATTTACTATATCTAACTCTTAGATTTACTATATCTAACTCTTAGATTTACTATATCTAACTCATAGATTTACTATATCTAACTCTTAGATTTACTATATCTAACTCATAGATTTACCATATCTAACTAATAGATTTACTATATCTAACTAATAGATTTACTATATCTAACTCATAGATTTGCTATATCTAACTCTTAGATTTACTATATCTAACTCATAGATTTACTATATCTAACTAATATATTAACTATATCTAACTCTTAGATTTACTATATCTAACTCATAGATTTACTATATCTAACTCTTAGATTTACTATATCTAACTCATAGATTTACCATATCTAACTAATAGATTTACTATATCTAACTAATATATTTACTATATCTAACTCTTAGATTTACTATATCTAACTCATAGATTTACTATATCTAACTAATAGATTTACTATATCTAACTCATAGATTTACTATATCTAACTCATAGATTTACTCTATCTAACTCATAGATTTACTATATCTAACTCTTAGATTTACTATATCTAACTCATAGATTTACTATATCTAACTCTTAGATTTACTATATCTAACTCATAGATTTACCATATCTAACTAATAGATTTACTATATCTAACTAATAGATTTACTATATCTAACTCATAGATTTACTATATCTAACTCATAGATTTACTATATCTAACTAATAGATTTACTATATCTAACTCATAGATTTACTATATCTAACTCATAGATTTACTATATCTAACTCATAGATTTACTATATCTAACTCATAGATTTACTATATCTAACTCATAGATTTACTATATCTAACTAATAGATTTACTATATCTAACTAACAGATTTACTATATTTAACTCATAGATTTACTATATCTAACTCTTAGATTTACTATATCTAACTCATAGATTTACTATATCTAACTAATAGATTTACTATATCTAACTCATAGATTTACTATATCTAACTCATAGATTTACTATATCTAACTCATAGATTTACTATATCTAACTCTTAGATTTACTATATCTAACTCATAGATTTACTATATCTAACTCTTAGATTTACTATATCTAACTCATAGATTTACCATATCTAACTAATAGATTTACTATATCTAACTAATAGATTTACTATATCTAACTCATAGATTTACTATATCTAACTCATAGATTTACTATATCTAACTAATACATTTACTATATCTAACTCATAGATTTACTATATCTAACTCATAGATTTACTATATCTAACTCTTAGATTTACTATATCTAACTCATAGATTTACCATATCTAACTAATAGATTTACTATATCTAACTAATATATATACTATATCTAACTCTTAGATTTACTATATCTAACTAATAGATTTACTATATCTAACTCATAGATTTACTATATCTAACTCATAGATTTACTATATCTAACTCTTAGATTTACTATATCTAACTCATAGATTTACCATATCTAACTAATAGATTTTTTATATCTAACTAATATATTTACTATATCTAACTCTTAGATTTACTATACCTAACTCATAGATTTACTATATCTAACTAATAGATTTACTATATCTAACTCATAGATTTACTATATCTAACTCATAGATTTACTATATCTAACTCATAGATTTACTATATCTAACTCTTAGATTTACTATATCTAACTCATAGATTTACTATATCTAACTCATAGATTTACTATATCTAACTAATAGATTTACTATATCTAACTCATAGATTTACTATATCTAACTCATAGATTTACTATATCTAACTCATAGATTTACTATATCTAACTCTTAGATTTACTATATATAACTCATAGATTTACTATATCTAACTCTTAGATTTACTATATCTAACTCATAGATTTACCATATCTAACTAATAGATTTACTATATCTAACTAATAGATTTACTATATCTAACTCATAGATTTACTATATCTAACTCATAGATTTACTATATCTAACTAATAGATTTACTATATCTGACTCATAGATTTACTATATCTAACTCTTAGATTTACTATATCTAACTCTTAGATTTACTATATCTAACTCATAGATTTACCATATCTAACTAATAGATTTACTATATCTAACTAATAGATTTACTATATCTAACTCTTAGATTTACTATATCTAACTCATAGATTTACCATATCTAACTAATAGATTTACTATATCTAACTAATAGATTTACTATATCTAACTCATAGATTTACTATATCTAACTCATAGATTTGCTATATCTAACTAATAGATTTACTATATCTAACTCATAGATTTACTATATCTAACTCATAGATTTACTATATCTAACTCATAGATTTACTATATCTAACTAATATATTTACTATATCTAACTCTTAGATTTACTATATCTAACTAATAGATTTACTATATCTGACTCATAGATTTACTATATCTAACTCTTAGATTTACTATATCTAACTCTTAGATTTACTATATCTAACTCATAGATTTACCATATCTAACTAATAGATTTACTATATCTAACTAATAGATTTACTATATCTAACTCTTAGATTTACTATATCTAACTCATAGATTTACCATATCTAACTAATAGATTTACTATATCTAACTAATAGATTTACTATATCTAACTCATAGATTTACTATATCTAACTCATAGATTTGCTATATCTAACTAATAGATTTACTATATCTAACTCATAGATTTACTATATCTAACTCATAGATTTACTATATCTAACTAATAGATTTACTATATCTAACTAATATATTTACTATATCTAACTCTTAGATTTACTATATCTAACTCATAGATTTACTATATCTAACTAATAGATTTACTATATCTAACTCATAGATTTACTATATCTAACTCATAGATTTACTATATCTAACTCATAGATTTACTATATCTAACTCTTAGATTTACTATATCTAACTCATAGATTTACTATATCTAACTCTTAGATTTACTATATCTAACTCATAGATTTACCATATCTAACTAATAGATTTACTATATCTAACTAATAGATTTACTATATCTAACTCATAGATTTGCTATATCTAACTCTTAGATTTACTATATCTAACTAATAGATTTACTATATCTAACTCATAGATTTACTATATCTAACTCATAGATTTACTATATCTAACTCATAGATTTACTATATCTAACTCTTAGATTTACTATATCTAACTCATAGATTTACTATATCTAACTCTTAGATTTACTATATCTAACTCATAGATTTACCATATCTAACTAATAGATTTACTATATCTAACTAATAGATTTACTATATCTAACTCATAGATTTGCTATATCTAACTCTTAGATTTACTATATCTAACTAATAGATTTACTATATCTAACTCATAGATTTACTATATCTAACTCATAGATTTACTATATCTAACTCTTAGATTTACTATATCTAACTCATAGATTTACCATATCTAACTAATAGATTTACTATATCTAACTAATATATTTACTATATCTAACTCTTAGATTTACTATATCTAACTCTTAGATTTACTATATCTAACTCATAGATTTACTATATCTAACTCATAGATTTACTATATCTAACTAATAGATTTACTATATCTAACTCATAGATTTGCTATATCTAACTCTTAGATTTACTATATCTAACTCTTAGATTTACTATATCTAACTAATAGATTTACTATATCTAACTCTTAGATTTACTATATCTAACTCTTAGATTTACTATATCTAACTCATAGATTTACCATATCTAACTAATAGATTTACTATATCTAACTAATAGATTTACTATATCTAACTCTTAGATTTACTATATCTAACTCATAGATTTACCATATCTAACTAATAGATTTACTATATCTAACTAATAGATTTACTATATCTAACTCATAGATTTACTATATCTAACTCATAGATTTACTATATCTAACTAATAGATTTACTATATCTAACTCATAGATTTACTATATCTAACTCATAGATTTACTATATCTAACTCATAGATTTACTATATCTAACTCATAGATTTACTATATCTAACTCTTAGATTTACTATATCTAACTCATAGATTTACCATATCTAACTAATAGATTTACTATATCTAACTAATATATTTACTATATCTAACTCTTAGATTTACTATATCTAACTCATAGATTTACTATATCTAACTAATAGATTTACTATATCTAACTCATAGATTTACTATATCTAACTCATAGATTTACTATATCTAACTCATAGATTTACTATATCTATCTCTTAGATTTACTATATCTAACTCATAGATTTACTATATCTAACTCTTAGATTTACTATATCTAACTCATAGATTTACCATATCTAACTAATAGATTTACTATATCTAACTAATAGATTTACTATATCTAACTCATAGATTTGCTATATCTAACTCTTAGATTTACTATATCTAACTCTTAGATTTACTATATCTAACTAATAGATTTACTATATCTAACTCATAGATTTACTATATCTAACTCATAGATTTACTATATCTAACTCTTAGATTTACTATATCTAACTCATAGATTTACCATATCTAACTAATAGATTTACTATATCTAACTAATATATTTACTATATCTAACTCTTAGATTTACTATATCTAACTCTTAGATTTACTATATCTAACTCATAGATTTACTATATCTAACTAATAGATTTACTATATCTAACTAATAGATTTACTATATCTAACTCATAGATTTGCTATATCTAACTCTTAGATTTACTATATCTAACTCATAGATTTACTATATCTAACTAATAGATTTACTATATCTAACTCATAGATTTACTATATCTAACTCATAGATTTACTATATCTAACTCTTAGATTTACTATATCTAACTCATAGATTTACCATATCTAACTAATAGATTTACTATATCTAACTAATATATTTACTATATCTAACTCTTAGATTTACTATATCTAACTCATAGATTTACTATATCTAACTAATAGATTTACTATATCTAACTCATAGATTTACTATATCTAACTAATAGATTTACTATATCTAACTCATAGATTTGCTATATCTAACTCTTAGATTTACTATATCTAACTCTTAGATTTACTATATCTAACTAATAGATTTACTATATCTAACTCTTAGATTTACTATATCTAACTCTTAGATTTACTATATCTAACTCATAGATTTACCATATCTAACTAATAGATTTACTATATCTAACTAATAGATTTACTATATCTAACTCATAGATTTACTATATCTAACTCATAGATTTCTATATCTAACTCTTAGATTTACTATATCTAACTCATAGATTTACCATATCTAACTAATAGATTTACTATATCTAACTAATAGATTTACTATATCTAACTCTTAGATTTACTATATCTAACTCATAGATTTACTATATCTAACTAATAGATTTACTATATCTAACTCATAGATTTACTATATCTAACTCATAGATTTACTATATCTAACTCATAGATTTACTATATCTAACTCTTAGATTTACTATATCTAACTCATAGATTTACTATATCTAACTCTTAGATTTACTATATCTAACTCATAGATTTACTATATCTAACTCATAGATTTACTATATCTAACTCTTAGATTTACTATATCTAACTCATAGATTTACCATATCTAACTAATAGATTTACTATATCTAACTAATAGATTTACTATATCTAACTCTTAGATTTACTATATCTAACTCTTAGATTTACTATATCTAACTCATAGATTTACCATATCTAACTAATAGATTTACTATATCTAACTAATAGATTTACTATATCTAACTCATAGATTTGCTATATCTAACTCTTAGATTTACTATATCTAACTCTTAGATTTACTATATCTAACTAATAGATTTACTATATCTAACTCATAGATTTACTATATCTAACTCTTAGATTTACTATATCTAACTCATAGATTTACTATATCTAACTAATAGATTTACTATATCTAACTAATAGATTTACTATATCTAACTCATAGATTTACTATATCTAACTCATAGATTTACTATATCTAACTCTTAGATTTACTATATCTAACTCATAGATTTACCATATCTAACTAATAGATTTACTATATCTAACTAATAGATTTACTATATCTAACTCATAGATTTACTATATCTAACTCATAGATTTACTATATCTAACTAATAGATTTACTATATCTAACTCATAGATTTACTATATCTAACTCATAGATTTACTATATCTAACTCATAGATTTACTATATCTAACTCTTAGATTTACTATATCTAACTCATAGATTTACTATATCTAACTCTTAGATTTACTATATCTAACTCATAGATTTACTATATCTAACTCATAGATTTACTATATCTAACTCTTAGATTTACTATATCTAACTCATAGATTTACCATATCTAACTAATAGATTTACTATATCTAACTCATAGATTTACTATATCTAACTCTTAGATTTACTATATCTAACTCTTAGATTTACTATATCTAACTCATAGATTTACCATATCTAACTAATAGATTTACTATATCTAACTAATAGATTTACTATATCTAACTCATAGATTTGCTATATCTAACTCTTAGATTTACTATATCTAACTCTTAGATTTACTATATCTAACTAATAGATTTACTATATCTAACTCATAGATTTACTATATCTAACTCTTAGATTTACTATATCTAACTCATAGATTTACCATATCTAACTAATAGATTTACTATATCTAACTAATAGATTTACTATATCTAACTCTTAGATTTACTATATCTAACTCATAGATTTACTATATCTAACTAATAGATTTACTATATCTAACTAATAGATTTACTATATCTAACTCATAGATTTACTATATCTAACTCATAGATTTACTATATCTAACTAATAGATTTACTATATCTAACTCATAGATTTACTATATCTAACTCATAGATTTACTATATCTAACTCATAGATTTACTATATCTAACTCATAGATTTACTATATCTAACTCTTAGATTTACTATATCTAACTCATAGATTTACTATATCTAACTCATAGATTTACTATATCTAACTAATAGATTTACTATATCTAACTCATAGATTTACTATATCTAACTCATAGATTTACTATATCTAACTAATAGATTTACTATATCTAACTCATAGATTTACTATATCTAACTCATAGATTTACTATATCTAACTCATAGATTTACTATATCTAACTCATAGATTTACTATATCTAACTCATAGATTTACTATATCTAACTCTTAGATTTACTATATCTAACTCATAGATTTACCATATCTAACTAATAGATTTACTATATCTAACTAATAGATTTACTATATCTAACTCATAGATTTGCTATATCTAACTCTTAGATTTACTATATCTAACTCTTAGATTTACTATATCTAACTAATAGATTTACTATATCTAACTCATAGATTTACTATATCTAACTCATAGATTTACTATATCTAACTCTTAGATTTACTATATCTAACTCATAGATTTACCATATCTAACTAATAGATTTACTATATCTAACTAATATATTTACTATATCTAACTCTTAGATTTACTATATCTAACTCTTAGATTTACTATATCTAACTCATAGATTTACCATATCTAACTAATAGATTTACTATATCTAACTAATAGATTTACTATATCTAACTCATAGATTTGCTATATCTAACTCTTAGATTTACTATATCTAACTCTTAGATTTACTATATCTAACTAATAGATTTACTATATCTAACTCATAGATTTACTATATCTAACTCATAGATTTACTATATCTAACTCTTAGATTTACTATATCTAACTCATAGATTTACCATATCTAACTAATAGATTTACTATATCTAACTAATATATTTACTATATCTAACTCTTAGATTTACTATATCTAACTCATAGATTTATAATATCTAACTAATAGATTTACTATATCTAACTCATAGATTTACTATATCTAACTCATAGATTTACTCTATCTAACTCATAGATTTACTATATCTAACTCTTAGATTTACTATATCTAACTCATAGATTTACTATATCTAACTCTTAGATTTACTATATCTAACTCATAGATTTACCATATCTAACTAATAGATTTACTATATCTAACTCATAGATTTACTATATCTAACTCATAGATTTACTATATCTAACTCATAGATTTACTATATCTAACTAATAGATTTACTATATCTAACTCATAGATTTACTATATCTAACTCATAGATTTACTATATCTAACTCATAGATTTACTATATCTAACTCATAGATTTACTATATCTAACTCATAGATTTACTATATCTAACTCTTAGATTTACTATATCTAACTCATAGATTTACTATATCTAACTCTTAGATTTACTATATCTAACTCATAGATTTACCATATCTAACTAATAGATTTAATATATCTAACTAATAGATTTACTATATCTAACTCATAGATTTACTATATCTAACTCATAGATTTACTATATCTAACTAATACATTTACTATATCTAACTCATAGATTTACTCTATCTAACTCATAGATTTACTATATCTAACTCTTAGATTTACTATATCTAACTCATAGATTTACTATATCTAACTCTTAGATTTACTATATCTAACTCATAGATTTACCATATCTAACTAATAGATTTACTATATCTAACTCATAGATTTACTATATCTAACTCATAGATTTGCTATATCTAACTCTTAGATTTACTATATCTAACTCATATATTTACTATATCTAACTCATAGATTTACTATATCTAACTCATAGATTTACTATATCTAATTCATAGATTTACTATATCTAACTCATAGATTTACTATATCTAACTCATAGATTTACTATATCTAACTAATAGATTTACTATATCTAACTCATAGATTTACTATATCTAACTCATAGATTTACTATATCTAACTCATAGATGTACTATATCTAACTCATAGATTTACTATATCTAACTAATAGATTTACTATATCTAACTCATAGATTTACTATATCTAACTCATAGATTTACTATATCTAACTCATAGATTTACTATATCTAACTCATAGATTTACTATATCTAACTCATAGATTTACTACATCTAACTCATAGATTTACTATATCTAACTAATAGATTTACTATATCTAACTCATAGATTTGCTATATCTAACTCTTAAATTTACTATATCTAACTAATAGATTTACTATATCTAACTCATAGATTTGCTATATCTAACTCTTAGATTTACTATATCTAACTAATAGATTTACTATATCTAACTCATAGATTTACTATATCTAACTCATAGATTTACTATATCTAACTCATAGATTTACTATATCTAACTCATAGATTTACTATATCTAACTCATAGATTTACTATATCTAACTCATAGATTTACTATATCTAACTAATAGATTTACTATATCTAACTCATAGATTTACTATATCTAACTCATAGATTTACTATATCTAACTCATAGATTTACTATATCTAACTCATAGATTTACTATATCTAACTAATAGATTTACTATATCTAACTCATAGATTTGCTATATCTAACTCTTAGATTTACTATATCTAACTAATAGATTTACTATATCTAACTCATAGATTTGCTATATCTAACTCTTAGATTTACTATATCTAACTAATAGATTTACTATATCTAACTCATAGATTTACTATATCTAACTAATAGATTTACTATATCTAACTCATAGATTTGCTATATCTAACTCTTAGATTTACTATATCTAACTAATAGATTTACTATATCTAACTCATAGATTTACTATATCTAACTCATAGATTTACTATATCTAACTCATAGATTTACTAGATCTAACTCATAGATTTACTATATCTAACTCTTAGATTTACTATATCTAACTAATAGATTTACTATATCTAACTCATAGATTTGCTATATCTAACTCTTAGATTTACTATATCTAACTGATAGATTTACTATATCTAACTCATAGATTTACTATATCTAAGTCATAGATTTACTATATCTAACTCTTAGATTTACTATATCTAACTCATAGATTTACCATATATAACTAATAGATTTACTATATCTAACTAATATATTTACTATATCTAACTCATAGATTTACTATATCTAACTCATAGATTTACTATATCTAACTCTTAGATTTACAATATCTAACTCATAGATTTACTATATCTAACTCTTAGATTTACTATATCTAACTCATAGATTTACTATATCTAACTCTTAGATTTACTATATCTAACTCTTAGATTTACTATATCTAACTCTTAGATTTACTATATCTAACTAATAGATTTACTATATCTAACTAACAGATTTACTATATTTAACTCATAGATTTACTATATCTAACTCTTAGATTTACTATATCTAACTCATAGATTTACTATATCTAACTAATAGATTTACTATATCTAACTCATAGATTTACTATATCTAACTCATAGATTTACTATATCTAACTCATAGATTTACTATATCTAACTCTTAGATTTACTATATCTAACTCATAGATTTACTATATCTAACTCTTAGATTTACTATATCTAACTCATAGATTTACCATATCTAACTAATAGATTTACTATATCTAACTAATAGATTTACTATATCTAACTCATAGATTTACTATATCTAACTCATAGATTTGCTATATCTAACTCTTAGATTTACTATATCTAACTAATAGATTTACTATATCTAACTCATAGATTTACTATATCTAACTCATAGATTTACTATATCTAACTCATAGATTTACTATATCTAACTCATAGATTTACTATATCTAACTCATAGATTTACTATATCTAACTCATAGATTTACTATATCTAACTAATAGATTTACTATATCTAACTCATAGATTTACTATATCTAACTCATAGATTTACTATATCTAACTCATAGATTTACTATATCTAACTCATAGATTTACTATATCTAACTAATAGATTTACTATATCTAACTCATAGATTTGCTATATCTAACTCTTAGATTTACTATATCTAACTAATAGATTTACTATATCTAACTCATAGATTTGCTATATCTAACTCTTAGATTTACTATATCTAACTAATAGATTTACTATATCTAACTCATAGATTTACTATATCTAACTCATAGATTTACTATATCTAACTCATAGATTTACTATATCTAACTCATAGATTTACTATATCTAACTCATAGATTTACTATATCTAACTCATAGATTTACTATATCTAACTAATAGATTTACTATATCTAACTCATAGATTTACTATATCTAACTCATAGATTTACTATATCTAACTCATAGATTTACTATATCTAACTCATAGATTTACTATATCTAACTAATAGATTTACTATATCTAACTCATAGATTTGCTATATCTAACTCTTAGATTTACTATATCTAACTAATAGATTTACTATATCTAACTCATAGATTTGCTATATCTAACTCTTAGATTTACTATATCTAACTAATAGATTTACTATATCTAACTCATAGATTTACTATATCTAACTAATAGATTTACTATATCTAACTCATAGATTTGCTATATCTAACTCTTAGATTTACTATATCTAACTAATAGATTTACTATATCTAACTCATAGATTTACTATATCTAACTCATAGATTTACTATATCTAACTCATAGATTTACTAGATCTAACTCATAGATTTACTATATCTAACTCTTAGATTTACTATATCTAACTAATAGATTTACTATATCTAACTCATAGATTTGCTATATCTAACTCTTAGATTTACTATATCTAACTGATAGATTTACTATATCTAACTCATAGATTTACTATATCTAAGTCATAGATTTACTATATCTAACTCTTAGATTTACTATATCTAACTCATAGATTTACCATATATAACTAATAGATTTACTATATCTAACTAATATATTTACTATATCTAACTCATAGATTTACTATATCTAACTCATAGATTTACTATATCTAACTCTTAGATTTACAATATCTAACTCATAGATTTACTATATCTAACTCTTAGATTTACTATATCTAACTCATAGATTTACTATATCTAACTCTTAGATTTACTATATCTAACTCTTAGATTTACTATATCTAACTCTTAGATTTACTATATCTAACTAATAGATTTACTATATCTAACTAACAGATTTACTATATTTAACTCATAGATTTACTATATCTAACTCTTAGATTTACTATATCTAACTCATAGATTTACTATATCTAACTAATAGATTTACTATATCTAACTCATAGATTTACTATATCTAACTCATAGATTTACTATATCTAACTCATAGATTTACTATATCTAACTCTTAGATTTACTATATCTAACTCATAGATTTACTATATCTAACTCTTAGATTTACTATATCTAACTCATAGATTTACCATATCTAACTAATAGATTTACTATATCTAACTAATAGATTTACTATATCTAACTCATAGATTTACTATATCTAACTTATAGATTTACTATATCTAACTAATACATTTACTATATCTAACTCATAGATTTACTATATCTAACTCATAGATTTACTATATCTAACTCTTAGATTTACTATATCTAACTCATAGATTTACCATATCTAACTAATAGATTTACTATATCTAACTAATATATTTACTATATGTTGCCGTTATCCCTACACCAGGGGGGAAAAACGCCGATGCTGGATACGTGACTTTACAGACCACAGAGTCCCGGCCAGTCACCGGATATTGAATTTGGAGAAGGAGGAATTTCTTAAATGCAGGATTGCGGTTGAGGAAAAGTCGCATTGGTTGGATATACTCTTTAATGTAACTTCCTACAGTTGAAACCTGATTGAGAATAATTTTGGGCTTCCCCAAATCAATATACACCAAATATTCACAATAATTATACACGACAATATAAGTCCCTACAGTATATTATTTAATTACCCACTGTTCGCTCAGATTTTAGCCTACCCAATGTTCCCCAGATTTTAGCCTACCTAATGTTCCCCAGTCCTGGTCTTAGTGCCGTAGTGTCGGTGTCGGTCGACCCTGTCGCGTGTCCGTTCCACCCCTCCCGAACCCCGAAGGGATCAATCATCGAGAACCAGCACGGCTTGGCTAGGAGTCTGTCGTGTCAGTGGACCCGTTCGCGCATCCGTCCCACCCCTCCCGAACCCCGAAGGGTTCGATCATCGAGAACCAGTACGGCTTAGCTAAGGGTCCGTCAGTTCATCGCAGAGACTCGACCACCTAGGCTTTCCGAGTCCTTATTCAGGCTCGTAGTCGCTTCGGCAGCCGAGAAACTGCTCCGAACAGTCGGTAGGCCAGTAGCGTCCAGTCCTTTGTCTTTCGACCCCGTCGCATGTCCGTCAAACCCCTCACGAACCCCAAAGGGAACGATCATCGAGAACCAGTACGGCTTAGCTCAGGGGTCTGTCGTCGGTTCCCGTCGCAAATCCCTGGTACAAGCAGCCGGCGTTCCGATGTCCTTTTCAGGCTCGTAATAACTGCTGTTGACCAGAGACCGCTAAGGGCAGTCCTCGTTAAACCCTTCCTCTGTAAGTCGGCCGCCCTTTCGCATGTCCGTCCCACCCCTCGCGAACCCCGAAGGGATCGGTCATCGAGAACCAGTACGGCTTAGGTAAGGGGGCTGTCGTTGCCCGTCGCGAATCCCTGACACAAGCAGTCAGCGTTCCGAGTTCTTTTCAGTCTCGTAATAGCTGCCGTTGACCAGAGACCGCTAAGGGCAGTCCTCGTCAA